>JADANM010006710.1:4177281-4193443 GCA_026213755.1 Eurema hecabe
ATCAAGATTTTATAATCTTGTCAAGATTGAAATTCTCTGGATATTGTCTCATCAATGTAGGAAAGTTGGACACCGGACAATTATAAGATTTACGAAAAGCACACCATAATTCAATAACAATATTTTTATATTAATAAATGATGATTCCTTTGCAGTGGCAAAGGAAACGAAATAGTAACGCTAATTAATTATAAGTTACTCTTTCTTTAACATTTTACTTAAAGAGTACATGTTTGTCAACACTTCATTACAATAAAAGTTAATAATTGTTATTTCGTTCCGGAAACGAAGCTTAATGGGGGCGAATACGGAATAGAATCAACAAGTTGGGTTTCTCACAGAAGGGGTGGCGTGGGAAACCCGTGGAAAAAGCATTCTCGCCACCCTCGGACACGTGACCCTTTCTCTTTTAGGGAGTGGCTATTGTTTCATATCTAATATATTACGGATCAACGATAGGAACCCACAACCTTAGGAACCACTTTATACAAACAGTCTTAAATACCAATCAATCAATAAGGAAAATTCAAACTAGACTGTTTTTTTCATTTTATTATAATAATGATATTCACAAAATATGGACAATCTTTGAACTTGATGAAGAATAGTAATTCGATAGTAGCTTCGTTAAAATCAATGGAATTTTAAACTGCATATAATTTAAATTCATAATCTTTATTTTTACAAAGAGAATTTTACGAGAGACAATCAATAATGCAAGCAAAAAAGCAAATTGAGTGTCAATGTACCAGCATCAGTCGTGCATTGTGGGGCTTCAAGTTCATACATTAATATTTATTAGGGAGGGATACGGAGGGGAGCGAGCTGTTTATTATAATATCCTCCTATTATAACGCGTTCGCACGACATGCGTTCACTCATTGATAAGTAGCTTAGCCTAAATTGTCAGCTAAGTTCTCTTATGCATTATTTCCTTTGTGCGCGGTAATTGTACACTATTCTATTGAGCCTTCTTGATTTTCATTCCTTACTAACAATATGAGGTACCTACTTTCAACGTGTTCAATTATTTTTCTTATAACAAAAATAAGTATTGAGTGCCGCACAACATATTATCTGTAATAAAGAATAACAATCAATTGTACATTCTAACTGTACGATAAGTTTAATAACAAAAATTTGCTATCTTTTCTTACAATTAAAAATTATGGACACAGGTAGGAAAATAACTTTTGCGCGAGCAAAGGCGGAAGCATTGTTCTTGTACCTACTTAATTGTTTCTTTTAATCCTGCTTATCTACGTTTTTACAACAAACTAAATCTGTGCAAAGTTATGCACCGCCGTAATGAATCCGTAAAAGGTACACTAATGTGCGTATCTGTTTAGTAATGGCAACTCTTAACATAATTCAATCTGGTTTAACCTTATTTGGAAGTGATGGTCTAACGCATATAAGTACATGAGCATTCGCACTTTTCTAGCTAATAATATTATGTAAGCGGATGTTATATGTTATGTTATGCTGCCCTAAACAAGAAGAGTTGTTTCTTATGGAAGATTCATCGTCAAGTTAAATGCATTAATTGTCTAAATAAATTGCTCGACGCACTTGCATTGTGCATGCGTTAGTCGCAACGGATGTGCGCAATGTCTGTAAGAAAAAGTAAAATGCATACATAAGGAACTTTAACAGAGGCTAATTCGATTACAAAGCCTTTTTAAGAGCGACTGTTGGCGCCGACACGACAAAATGCATTAGGGTTAACAATGGTCAGCCCCACATAATAGATAATAGGCGATAAGACACACCAAGACAACCAAATGCTGACATCATGACTAATGTTTTTTTTAATGTTTGGACAATGTCACGTTCTACACATTTAGATATATCTTAAGTAAACAATGAAAAGAACAATTTGACTTTCTGAATTTTTCAAATAATATAATCTATCTTACCTATTTTGCGTGACAAGTCAGTAAGCTAACTTGATCATTTTATCAAACCTCACAACGGAAGCTTGAAATGCCTAACATATGTGATACATTGTTTTTTATAAATTTAAAGCAATGAGATAGCATGAGAAATTTTTGCGGCTTCCTGAATAACCTACATTTTTTGTAACCGCAAATACGGATGTTGCGATATCAGTGTATGATAAACCATCAGATGGCCTGTTATAGCCATACGCATATGGTCACCTCGAGTTCATTTATATAGAATAGGTGCCGGAAGAGTTTCCTATATTTCTTGCATATGTTGTTTCTATCATCATTAGCGACTGAGGAGTGTTTAGGCTGTTCATGGGATCGCCGCGTCAGGACATTTCACATGGGATGGGCCTGGGAATACTACGCTCCGATTCCACTAAGAGAAAACATCCATCACATGTTGCTGTATGAAATCACGGTTATTTTTAAGCGACGATTGTTTTTATTCGCTCGCCAATTGAGGGCAATCAACGACACGTGTTCCGTTCGAGACGCTTGCCTTAGCCTGTCTATTGAGCTCGTTGAATTTGCAGTGATATTGAATAGTTAACATGCAAACGTATGTACAATGTATTTTGACGCCATTGAGCAAAAAATATATCTTAATAATTTAATTTACTAACTTCTTATCAGCCATTAACATTTTAATTCATTTTCACAATGTTCCCAATGCCCTCGTTAATCGTTTACTTTTTAATTATTGTTCAGCTCATACTTTTAGATAGAGTATTTTATGGTGTACTTGAAATGCAATCACAAAGATAAAATGTCTGGTCCCTGCTTAAGGGTAATTCAATGCTTCAACCATGTGTACTCAGTCGAATGTCCCTTTTTGAACTCGGTGCACTTGTAACAAGAAAAATACATATTTTAACGAAGTGAACAACTGTACCATACACTTATACATAAAAGATGAAGAATGATTTTTTGCCTCTGATTAATAGTAACGATTTTGACCTAGATCTTAATTAACAACGACTCGCTTTATTTCCATTGATACAGGCTGGCTACGTTATAATTTATATATTTGAATAAACGTAGTTATATTTATTCTTTATTAATTATAAAGTATTAAGCTTATTTAATCAGTTTTTTAGTAAGAAAAGTTAACATTTGTTTGTTTGTTGTTTGTAATAAATGTTTCTTTCTTTCTTTCTTTCTTTCTTTCAATTGCTGTTGTGTTTGAGTTAAAACTTAAAACACAGAATTCTTTGAAAGAAACAGAGCTAATTAACATCGAATGTAGGTTGGCATTGTATAGGCAGGTCAGATGAAGGCGTTCTTTGTGTATTGGATGTTTATTTTTTCAATTCCTTCGGAGAGACGCGTCGGCGTATCGACTATCCTATCGACGCTAATTACGTTCTCTAGCCGCTAGCTGGAGGTGAGCGACTGACATGATATTATTGATGTTATTAATGCCCATCGATATACACGCCTTGCCGTTTATATGTATAAAACTTTATTTAACAACACTGAATAGAAAATACGTTTGATGTTTGTTTTAAAGAAAAAATATAAAGGTCTGTAATTAACCTATTACGGAGTTTTTATTTTTTCTTTCGCTCCTAATGTTATCTCTAGCTTTAACAATCAGTAAAAATAACGGTTTTGTTATACACCTTTCGGAAGGTCAGGGAAAGAGATAAAAAAGTGTTTTCGCCGAATAATTTGGTATGCGATAACAGCGGGATTTGTTGAATAATGCATGACGGTTCTAAGCGGTTATTATATAGGATGCGCGGGCGCGGGCGACGTCGCACGAGCTGCATTTTAATGCGCTCCAATCTGTTCGATACGCCGCGCTGTCGACTTGCATACTTGTGTTTTTTGTCCAAAACCAACATTATTTTACAGATTACTATCTTTTGCGCCTAGAAATTTGTAACGCGTTAATGACTACTTTTTTATGAACATACGTAGAGGGTAGAATAAAAAAGAATGTTAACGTTAACTATGATCGACAAGGCCATTATTCACAAAATAACACGATGCATAGCTAATGAGGCAAGGCGGGCGAAGTGTAACTTGACTCTGACCGAAGCGTCCCCATACCGCTGTCTTGATTGGCCTGTCTCGTCATCCATCATACATCTAGTGTGTAAGGTAATACTGGATGCTCATCGGTGTTGCCTACACAAAAGAACCTAATGAACTTTTTCATTGTGCACGAAATTCGTTATCGCTTAGCAACCTACACATTTATTTCTTCCACAAACATCGCTTATCGGGATACAGTAAAAAGGAATGGCGGGGACGACCGATTATAATGCAAAAAGAGCTCTGCGTTCGTTCCATAACCGATTGCAAATGGCACTTGCCTGAGAGCTCGCTGCGCCATTTATAGTCCCTTGCAATCTCGACCACAAAAAAATAAAATATGCAATGATTTCTTCACCGAGTCGCCCACTATGTACTGTTTATAATAATACTACTGACTACTAGCGACGAAGTTTCGAGCCAGAGACACTGAAATTAGTATCACAAAAAAGGACGCCGCCGCTGCCGTCCCCTTTTAAAATGCCTGAGCGTAACACTGACTTTTTACTTATGCTATAGAAGAGAGAATCATCATGTCGCTTCTAAATCTGAATTAAATAAAAAGGCCGATTTATAATTTAAAACATTGCTCAGACATTCTTGCTTAAATCAATTAGCTCCATGAAATGTGTGGCACAGAAAAAAATTACAGAGGATCCTTTGGTAATTAATAAGGCACACGCTACTAAGAAGTGTAATTGTTCTCATGTATCAATACTTCCCCAATTAAGTTACTTATCATGGCGATAAATAGTCAGCGACCATTATGTATCGAGTCAAGAATGCCATAAAACTGTATTGAGTTTCAGGTTGCCATTGCCATACCTTGTGTTTATATTATGGAATGACCAACGGCCTTTGGCGAAATAACAATGGACGACTGGTATATAACAGACTATGTAAATGCAAATTTTACCAAAAAAGTATGCATTTGATAAATATTTAAGTTTATTGTTTTTCTTGAACGAAAGTTCGTACCTTAAATATAGGTAGATATTATTCTAGATTTTGAATTTTATAACAACTTTGTTCATCCAAGAAAACGAGCTTTGTAATAAGAAGTTGACTATGTGGGCCAGATTAACGCTTGATTTAATCTCTTCCTGTGGGCTCCAGATAATCAGCCCCAACTTCCTTACCGTGAATAATTAGGTTTCGTGCTAACTTGTTTAATTACGCTCCGATACTCGCTGTTGCCGTGTAACTAAATATCGACACACGCTAAATGATATTTGATACCGCAGTATGGGAGGAAGGATTCATTTTTGACGCTTAAGAAGTTTTCACGTAAGCACATCGTATTCAAATTTGACTGTACTCTTAGAAAATTTTATTATAAAAACCAAACAAAGTTCATGTTCTTTATTATAATATCAATAATCTAGTATGTTAATTTAGAAAAAAATTCCATCTATGCAACTTGCTCCTAGACTAAAATATATGACGTGTAGTACTTCTATGGTAATTAAGTTAAGTGCGAAATTTGAAAGAAACTTTATTATAATCTCATCGACAGATGAGAAATCTGTTAGGAGCAGTAAATTGAACTAGAATTAGTCAAACCGAAGTGGTCAGTCGGTCCACAATAAAAGGACCACGATCAAGCTTTTCACACCTCTGTATTTGAGCCGTGATTTAGCGTTCACGCCTCATGTAGACTTACCCCCAAAGTTCGCACCTCACAGTACATATCAGGTATTCAATATGTAAAGTTATTTATTGTGTATATTTGAAGAGGTGGTCGGCTGCCTTCGTCCAAACAAACGTTCATTTCGAGCCAATACAGAAAATGTATAGATAGTGAAAAGTGTAGTATGTAGAATGTATTTTACAGAATTTATCACGTGGTACCATTTGGACGTTGAGGTCTTTATTTTCATTAGAATAAAGAGTTGTAAAACGATTAAATATAATTATGACCATATTATACCTTAAAGTAAATTTTAGGGAAAATCCACAAGAAAAGAGGGAATTCACTTAACATTACTACCCATTCTACGCATGGCTCGTCACGCACATGGTCAATGATTAAAGTTAAATAGCTGCATTCAGCCAAAATGTTTGTGTAGGTAGTAGTCATACCAAATGAGATGAGTAACGTCAAACGATATAATGTATGTAACGTCGTAATTGATGGTCGCTTATGGTCCAAGATAATAATATATGACAATTACAAGTAACAACAATTTAACTGTCCTGCGTGACCCGCTCTAATGGTACCGACTGCTTCGTGAGTTGATTATTATTGTTCAAGTGAAAGCAGACAAGCGTTACGACCGTTTTGCGTGTTACGAAAACTCCGTTCTATCGAGGACAATTTTTTAAAATACTAATCATGGGAATTCTTTCTTAATATCTAATGTATAATAGGAAATTTCAGGTTGAAAAAAGTTTTTTAGAATCAACTCCAACCACAAAGAAGTATTCGACAATCAAAAGCGTAATTAGCTGCAATTATTATAATCGACGATAGCTTTTTATTCACAGCTCATTGAAATACGAGCCACGTCATAAAGTAATGTCTTGATTATCGGCAGCAATTGTTATTCTTCGAGCTGGAAGTTCATCAAAATTGCATTACTCATACGAATGTTTGGTCACGGATACAGCGCGGTGTGTTGTGGTATAAAAAGTCACATTCACTGCCTATCTGCGTGTCTTTATGATTGATGAAGGGAGTTTATTGTGCGAGGATGAAAATTATTTAATTCTTCGAAGAGAAAATATTAGATATATTTTGATAAAGATGCAGCTAAGCGATTAGCTAAGCTAGAGGGCACTCATAACCGGGCAGTGGCGTATTGGTCAGGTATTGTAGGTTTAATGTAGGCGGAACGGTAGTACTAACGAGATGTGTACACAACGCAGCCACTGCCGGTTTAAATGTGTGCTTGACGTGCGGCCTATGTTAAATACACATTTCTTTTTCTAAGTAGTAGAATTTCTAGTTTGTATATACTTGTAGGTACAATGGACGCGAATACCTAACTTTTGATTATTGTTATAATAATAACATAATTTTACTTTTAAATTTCTTAACGAACATGTTTGCTTCTGTGTTAGGTGTATACAACTGAAGTGTTATAAGAAATATTCGGTTAATAGTTTGCAAATAATCTGCCCGATATTTATTAAATAAATACATCTATTTGAATAGGATAGGGGACACGAGTGCATGGGCCTAATATTTCTTACAAACCTTCAACACAAAGGACTGTTTGGGCTTTGCTATTGTATAAAGCTTTAGTGGTTTTTAAACAAACCTCGTACGTGACAGGAACAAAAGACAATGATTAAGCATATCGCTATCAATATATTATTAGATATGGTATCTTATATTTTTAATACATTTTTGGTGTCGATATTTTAATATTCACTCGAGTGAGTACGTACCGAGTTTGTTAACATTGTACTAAGGCATTACCACAAAACAATGTCACAATAATTGTTAGTAGGTAGTGTTATATAATTTTGTATTACTTATTAAGGCTCTATCATAAATCCTAAAACTGGTCGGTAGGCCTGCGTGGTCATTACCGTCGCCTCGACAACTTGAAATATGATATGATGCATTCTTCAACGGGTGAATAAACAAGGACACCACGTCTACATTAACGCATATTAAATTGTGCATTTTATAGCTACAATTAAGTATAATTTTGGGATCTATTTTACAAAATCTTCGAAACGAACAAACCAATTTGTGGCAGGATTTTACGATGTCGGATCATAAATTTTCAAGTATAAAAACACTTTTGTGCCATCAAAATATTCAAACTTGTTTTTATATGTCACATTAATATTCTTCTATTGTAATTTTGAATAGGAAAGAGGTTTAGCATAAATCAGAAGAAAAATGACATGATAGATACTTTAGATGCAAATTTGAACCACACAAGCGTATAAGAAACTTGATCATTTTGTTTATCCAATAGGAAATAGGTAAGCGAGCAAAGGCGACTATGCTATCAATCATTATTTTTTTATTTGCAATATTAAAAGTGAATTCTTATATACTAAATATTGTACATATATACAATATGAACATTGAAGGCATAAAAATACTTACCCACATGCAAACCAGAATTTAAATGAAATCGGATTCTGCGACAGTGATAAATTATACACTAATGAGGCATTATTATATTATTCAATAATAGCAGACGGAATTTATCGGGCATTCTTCCAAGACCAAATTCGTTGGTCAGCGATCGGCTGACTTAAGAGCTTTGATATTTGCGAAACTCTAATTGGCTTCTTTTCCATATCGAGCTCGATCTGACTTCGAGAAAAATCTGACGACTATAGATACAGTTCTGCGAATTCTTTTTGTATGCGTAGTTCAGAGCTCGTGGTCCGATGCAAATTGTTGTTCTGTCCTGTATTTTTCTGTTACCATAATTTTCTGTTATGTTCCGTATTTCAATATACTTAAATAAATCTAGCATTGAGCATAAATCGTTATAGAAAATTGGTATCGATTTGTTTCAATTGCAATTGTAACTTACTTTTACATAAAGTACATGTTGATATAAATTTAGCGCAATCGCTCTACATTTGGCTGCAATATCCCTTTCTAAAGTATAAATATCTATACCAAGAAGCGATAAGCTATCTAAATTTATGGTAAGTGCAGGGGCAGGGTATAGAATGAATAAATGAAATAAGTTAATCAGATCGACTGTGACGAAGGCGCGTGCCGCGAGGCCGGCCACTTGGAGTCAACCTACAACCCGCTCGAACCTTAAATGGGACACTTTATAGATAGGAAAATATATAAAAACTTACACAAATAATACTATCAACTAGAAATGTGTTTGCTCGATAAATTTTCGAAACCTCCTCAACTTTATTTTGAAGATTTTGGTTAAAGTAATGAAGGTATTGTATATTTTTTACATTAGCAGGAAACTTGTTAAAATAGGATATGGTAGTACATTAACCGGCTCGAGCGTCGTTAAGCAACCGATTTATTCGTCATTGCATCGCCAACGTTATTCGATACAACCGCACGTGCTATGTAAGGAATTGCAACGGTTTGGCCGCCGCGCTGGCCACTTCTATAATATTATTCAGATCGATCTGCACAAAAAACAACCCAACACCCAATATAGCAAACGGTATTTAAATAACGAATTTGGTTACATTTAAATCTGTGGAGCCAATCTGACCAAGTCGGAATGTAAATGTCCATTTTAAATGCAAATACTTGAATAATTTGCAAGTCGTTTAATTGCTGTGATCCATTCTGTTTTGCAAGGACAATTTTCTCCAATAAAGGCGAGGCGCGGTTGGTTTTTGATCGATCAGGTTTACATTCGCGATAGCCTCGGGGGCTGTGTCCAAGTTTCAGAGGTCCGTTAAATAATAACAAGCATGTATTCGTGGTTCCACTGAGCTATAAATTGTCGGCAGCCGGAGGCACGAGCCACGCAATCTCAATGCGGAAAGTATACACTATACAGTACGCTATACAGAATGGGGCGACCATGTCCGCCGGCGATACGGCCTGCCATTGTTGCGCTAGCCGGTACAAGCAATGCTTTTACTTCGTTTATCGAGACTTAAATGCGTTTAGTGAATGTGTAGCGTTCTGTATTTAGCCCTAGTTCATTAAACCTATAAATCTTGTGACTACCTTACGCCGGGCTTTCAATAGATAGCATAGATCAAGTTGGTTAACAATATCTTTGTTAAAGTAAAAAGTTAAGTACCTGTATGGAGACAGTTTTCATTTTTGTTCATTTTTCATTATATATATGTATCCTACATGGATATCTGAAAATGTACAAATATATAATAAAAACTCCATTAAAACAGTTCCAAAGGGTGACGAGTAACTTCTTATGGCCACATTCCATGTTTTGTGTTCCATTGGATTCGTTATCACGACCATTGGCTTCTCGGCGGGACCGTTTTTGTAGACTTTAGAAAGGCGGTGAATTATGACCGTTTCACTACTGCGGTACTACGACGTTAAATTTAATTAAGAAAAACTATCTTGCCTTATCGTTAGCGACCATCACAATAACTGTAGCTCACTCGTTTGATAAAAGATTATTCTGCAACGTGGATTTTATAAAATTATATATAAACGTAGTGACTGTATAAAAGGCTTAGGGGTAGCCTAAAATATTATATTTCGTTTAAGTATTTGATATAAATGATACATTACGAAACATAGAAAATGAAGTTAAAACAGCATTCAATGCGTTGAATTCTTTTAATCGTGTTTGTAATATCAATTAAATATATCAGGGTATCAATTTTTATTTATTGTGGTAAGAACAATAAAACGATTAAAGAAATAGTTTATTTGATATAATCGTTTTATTACATAATTACTATAAGTAAATCTTCGTTGTAAATTGACTTTTTTTGACAATTATTTATCATGTGGACTAGGACCTAAGCCTAAATAAGAATATATTTAGGCCAATGAAAATACAAGTGAGATGGTTAGTATTCAGCTCGTAAACCACACAGTTCTTTCTCACGACAGACCTAGCGCCGAGCCGTGTGAAATACACATGCGGGTTTCGCCTGTTAACCGTTTGTTTACGTTTAAATCCTACAATATGTTACCAAAAATCAGGCCACATTTGTTATTTCAGCCTTACTACTAATTAGATTGGATTTCAAGGACGAGACTTTCTATATGTCTTAGTTTTTAAAACAAGACGTGAATAACGGTAGAATTGATTTGCAAACGTTCACGTACATTCAAAACAGTTTTGTTTTTACTACAGACTAGCTGACCTCATGAGTTTGCTTTATTTAATACTTGTGTTTGATAACATCGCTCTGCCTCGTGAGCAAATATTACGCTAGCTGTTATTATCATTAACGTAATGAAAGTTGTTTATACAAGGTGAACTATTTCAAAGCAAGCTTTATTTTGATTTAACATTGTCATTATTCTAATGCTGAGCAATGCAATTTGTTCAATATATCATGTTTATTATTTAATATTGTTTTATATACGTGGTGAATTTTTGATTTTAATAGCAGTAGCAGTAGGTGAACGTAGGAACAAAATTTTAAAGCAATGCATTTCTTCTTATTTCCGCAAAAAATTATATTTGACATGAAGTACAAAGTATCTATTCCCAGCCTTATATACAATTTTAGGTTGAAGAAGAATAATGTTTATAAATAAGTAAATTTCACACGGAATACGAATAAGTAAATAAGATAGGTAGATACATCATGACGCCAGATAAAGATTATATTTATTATATTATCAACATACCAAAGATTGACAATATGACACTTGTTAAATATTGTACCTACGATATATCTATTTATATCGGAGCGGATGTCAATCAAAAAACGTATATAGGTTACATATATAAAAAGCTTAATAAGTCACCGTTTTATACCTATAAGTTTTATATCAACTTTCCTTAATGTTTAAAATATTTGTAAATAAATGTATGGAATACTTTTTAAATGTATTAATAATAATAATATTCTCTGCTATAACGCAGAGCTGTAATAACCTGACATAATGTAAGGAAATTAACAACGAAGTTCTTTAGCATTTTTGATCCTTTAATGTAGATTATGTATACAGATATAGGTACAAGGATACAACTCGTGTGAAAATATTTTATCGGACATTTATTGCCGTCGGCTTGTAGCGAAATTTGGATGATTTGTAATATATTCCCACGTTTGCGTGTTCACGTGAAAGACTGTGATAAAATCATGTATGGCTATCACGTTATCAATTATCGTGACCATTTCTCATGGCATCTTCTATTCGTCTCACCTGCCACTATTTACATTACTCACAGAAGTATTTACTTATTACACTTATTGAATAACTCGGATTTTATAGCTAGCTAACATCTGGCTAGAGGAAATTAAATGAGTTACTTTTATTTACAATAACCACAGCTGTTTTTGTTAACATTCTGCGTGGATGAAATTAAATATAATTACTTGGACGAAAGTAATTATAACAAAGTTTATTTTCTGTACTAAGGTGAAAGAATGTTAGTCGCGTACAGCCTTGCTTTAATAGCTGAGTAAAACAATTTTCTTAAATTGCAAACAATTAAAGTGCTACGGTAATGAGCAGTTGCTTTTATACGCCTTTTGAATCTTTATTTATTTAGTGTTTTATGATTTCTGTAATGATAGGTACATTTTATGGCATCCTTTATTACTGGAAAGATAAAGTTACCACTTCATACACTTAACTTACATTTATTATTTCTTGTATTTCGACACCATATCCAAGTGCAAAATAATGTCATACCAAAAAGCTTATCTTATTCGGGCTATATAATATATCACCTAATTATTATGAATAATTTGAAATGTGAAAAAAAGTAGTTTTTATTCTGTGAAAATTGGTTTTTAAGCAATACTTGTATGTCTTGAGATAATTAATTATTACATCATGGACCGCTAGTTAGTTCAAATTAATATGAATAGCACACTCCGATTCAAAGTAGACATACTCGTTTCATATAAAAAGTATGAACTGGGCGGGCGGGTCGTAGATGTTTAATATTATTTACAATATCTGTCAGGCCATGGCTCCCATGTGCTGCCGCGGCGCCGCTGACGTCCGCGTCGGCGCCGCATATGCGCACTTAGCCCAAATCGGGTCCCACAAATATTGCTGTGAAAAATATTTTATGACGTTCTGCTTACGCTTATCCTTTTGTATTTTATGTGACTTTCTTCCTTTATGACGTAGATTAATATTTATATTCTGTGTTTATATTCTTACATATAAATCACCCGTTTCTTGCTGTGTTTATTTCCATTAGTAATGTCTATTAAGTTTTACGTTTGGCAAATATCAGTAAAATCTTTTTGCCTCCTAGGACTTCATTACGTAATCAGTCTAGCAATAAGTGTGTACTCATCGATCGCAGACGATAATAACATAGGCGGAAGCAAAGGCATTATCCGATTATTATGCATCAACCAGCCAGGTGCAAACATAGTTTTCTCCATATAATTCCACGGTAGTTGTAGCCATTGAGACAATTACCTTACATTATTCACAAATGGGTTCTTAGTCACGATCTAGACTATGACTACTTATATTACATATTTATAGACTGTTCAGGTGTGTTTTCTAGGACAATATTTTTAGTTATCTTGTTGAAAAGCGCTACACTTTTGAGTTTTTGTACTTTTACACTTAATTTTTCCATTTACCAATAAAATATCATTGTTATCAATTGTAAAGTCATCATTGGTATAGGCACGTAGACACACTTTGTTGTGTTGTCAAAATGATCTATTTGGTTTGCTATCTATTACTTAATGACTTGCTTCTGATCAGTCAGGACAAAGTTTAGCTACATATAAGGTATTATCATAGTCAACATTTGGTCAGCGGCGCTAAGTGTGACATGCAGCGATGGCCGTGATTATAGCAGTGAAGAAATATAAAGGTCGTGTTCGAGACGATGACAGAGGGTCGCCCACGCGCTCTCCGCACGAGTTGAGCCCATTATACAATCAAGACGAATCGCTAGAAACACGTTATTGTAGGTACTAACTGCCACTTCTCTCAGTCTCTGAGCACCAATGAACTAGAACATATCAAAGGTGACTAAAGCAGATGATTTAATTTTCAGTATCAAAAACGTCGATGTACCTTGGAAATCCTTTGTTCTTTGATTTTGATCAGTCGTCTTAAGACTTGGTAATGTATATTAAAGAAATGGATTATCAGATACAATAGGTGACCATATCGGGGCGATGCAGGTTTGGATGTGGATATGAATACAATAACACGCACGTGCGCCGGCCTGCCCATTGTCCAAATGTTTACTAAATGTATATTCTACCTCAAGGCTCAGGCATTGTTTCAAGGCATACTGCCAACTCTTCCTATAAATCATACACGTATCTACGAACTATAGAAAATAATTAAAGAGGCAAATAAAGCAAAATTACAAGCTTAATCTGTTGAAATTTCACTTGGGGTATTGCAATTTGCAAGTTACAATATTATTTTAAAAAAATATTGGTATTTCAACAGCTTTTCAATAAAGCTAATTCAGAAAAAAAGGCATTAAATTGATAAATTATATAAAACTATGAGAACATAATAAAATATATTACGGAACTACTAAAACTGTAGATCCATTCTCAGTCTATTCATATGGCTCCGACCTAGAAACAAAAAAGCGTTTATCATTTGTGCGCGTTATTTATTGAGACTTTTGAATGTGTGGGTGAGTTTGAAAGCTTATAAATCTCTTGCTCTGTAGGTAATTATTGGAGACTTGGAGACAGTCTCGAACTGTGGCGGACACAATACGCGTATTACCATATCCGTTTACAACGGATTCTATACTGCTCTGTTTCAAAATAGCCTGTCCTTATCTCATTTTATTATCAAACCAGCTAGATGCCTACGCAACTAGCCTACACAATCCAGTCTTAGATGGACTAAATAAATTGACGCTAAATTAAACTGAGATTGCGTTAATTTCCTTCTTGTTAGTCGATCTAGACCGCTTACGAGCTACCTACTTCAACTATTACATACAAAGTATAGGCTGTTACAATTTGCAATACACATAAAAGGGACCACCATGATCTAAAATATGTACGTACTTTGTATCTTTATATGTTAATTCGTTAAAAGATGATTTTTTTCCCCCTTTTTTGGTAAAAAGTGTGGGACCCGTGCGAGTTTCTTACGCCGGTTCTTCTCGCCGGGTTAGTTCCCGAACCGGTGGTAGGCATCATGTAGACTTTCTGAGGGTGTTTGATTGAAACTTATTCAGAATAAAATTTATTTTCATTTTTCATTTTCATTTTCGTAGCGGGAAATTATTCTTAGAGCTTAAGCTTGAATCTAAATAATGTTAAAAAGTCTTGTAAGGCACCACGCTTGTGAGCCGGCGCGCGCGTGGGCAGACTCGCGTGTCAACCTTAGGGCTACCAAAACATCAAAACGGTGACGCTAAAATAATATATTTAAATAAACGGATATCTTTTTAAATTTCTTTAAAGTATCGAATTCTAAAGTATTGTATATTTTTAATGTAGTAATAATTAATTATTTTAAATAAGTATATTTTACAATTGCCAAATAAGGTTAACGTTTAAACTATACTATGTACCTAAGGAACATTTAAAGCACTAATTCAAAATCAATTTTAATTTTACTTTCCCTGTCGTAACTGTAAAAAACAATTCTAGACAACCCTTATTTCTTTAGATAAAAGTTGAACGTACTCGTCATTGTTATCTTGTGCCAGGCTTTTTGGGCAGAACAAATAAAACTCTACGCAGAAGAGATATACTTTTATTTTATTATTCTGTTGTTATACGATAAGGCTTTATGAGACAACTTTAACGAACTTTCTAAGCTGGCCTAACACTATACTATCTATCGCATATTGCGATATAATCTCGAAACATCTATTATTATATTTTATATATTTCTCGAGACAACTGTTACTGCTTACGACATTTGTATTTTAGGAGTCGTAAAAGAAGTATTTTATGTTGCGACTTCAAAAAGTAATATTTATGTATACATAATACCTACCTACTTTGTGAGATATTTTTATTCTTTTAGGGAGTAATCAGGATGTATTTAGCCTTTAGCGACAGGGTCATCGTATAAAAAATATTCGTTTATATATTTATGGTAATAACCAAGATATGATTGTGTTTCTATGCAAATTTGATAAATACAAAAGGATTTTGAGTGTTATTAAGTTACCTTTAGAATGACCTCAATTTACATTTATAGACGGGTTTCTCCACAATCTATTGTGGATATTAAGTTGTTAAGAAAATAGCGCTTTAGGCAATGCAACGTATCAATTCTAAAGTTTTAACACTGCTGCGCTAAGTGAGTTTTAATGAACCAAAAGTAACAAAAGGTTCTGTCCTGTTACAATTGAAAGATTTCCTCATTAAAATACTGTTAAATGTTACAGCGTTCGGTAAAAGCCTATTAACGGCACCATAACTCGATCTAACACTTCAATATAATCTCAAACAGTTTTCAATAAAATTGCTTTATCACAAAAGCTGTATACAACATTTGATATTATTGATACTCGAAGTTTTAAACGATTTCACAAATTTCTAAGAAGCTTATCACTAGTATTTCATAAAACAACCTTTCTCCATCAAATATATAAAAACTCCTACACGTACTAAGTACGTAA
>JADANM010006710.1:4207956-4225010 GCA_026213755.1 Eurema hecabe
TCCGATTCTCTAAAAAAGAATGTATCTACAATTTTTTTCATAAGTATTGCCATTTCTGTGTTACAGGCTGTGGTTAGATACTCAGAATCATTCTTTGAATGCGTTTTTTTTCAATTTCGAAGTAAAGTCTGTTACAGGCTATATTAGTAAGAGGAGCGACTGACTCTTCTCCTTGAGCTTCATGAGGTTGATCTGCGTGAGGATGGCGATGTGCGCGCCGCCGTCGTAGCGCAGCGCGGCGTCCAGCCACACGCCGCGCGCGTCGGCCGCCGGCGCCGCCACGCCGCACACCAGCGGGCACGCGCCCGCCAGCGACAGCTCCGTCACCGCCAGCGGGCTCATGAACGACGGCAGCTGCGGACACCGGATCTTACTACACGACACGCACGGTACAGCATGCACCCAAACACATTCCGTAGTGTTCGCGTGGAACACTAACAATACTTTCCCACAATTAATCCCATTTACAATGTTACCCATAGGTCACCGGTTCATATCCTATCGAAGGACCATGAAAGAGGATGGTATTGGTGTTCGTGTTTGTTACTGGGTTTACTGGATTGGTAATGACTTCTGGGACGGATTTATTTTAATTGGTTTAACTGTTTTCGTGCAGATGATGCCGCACAGGCACCATATACATCTTTTGCGTATGGCGTATGATGCCCGAGAGGATACAAAATGTAAGGACGTATTTGTTTGGCGGCAGTCACAAAAGTATGATAGCCTAACGAATACTACTAATTATTACAAAACTTAACCTACTCCGTATAGAAATACAAGCTAAGCGGAAACTGTTCGATGCATTGCAATACATTGTATGACACTATACAATAAATATAGCAGCCAGCAACATTTGTCGAGGCACGACATCATTATTTATTTATTTATTTATTTATTTATTTAGATACACAGATAAGCTTACACAATAGAAATATACAGATAAAATTACACTAAACTATTTATATTAACATGTGCAGCTCTTAATTGTGTATACAGAATGGAATATAATAAAAATATAATAATAAATAAAGAATTTAATGTTATATTAAATTAAAATAGTCTATTTGATCCACAGGACATCAGGTTATGTAAAACTTGAAAAACTGAAACATTTTCAAATCGGTCCAGTAATTTCAATGCCAAGAGACCAACTGGATATTGTCGTTTCCATTCTACATTAGTATAAAAATAGTTATAGACAGATCTTTCTTATATTGTTTAGTGACACATTTATTTAGTATATGTCATTACTTTTTAATATGAACATATGCATATAACGTATGTAGTATTGAGTGCATGGTGTATGGTATCTGGTGTGTGGTCACCTTGAGCGTGTTCAGTTTCCGCTGTATCTTGTTCTGCAGGCGCGCGATGAGCACGGGGTCGCGCATCATGTCGTACATGACGCGCGCCAGCATCGTGTTGACCCACGTCACCTCGGCCGGCAGCGTGCGGCACTCGCACTCCGCCGCGCTCTGCTGCGACTGGTTGAACCCACTTGTACCGTTAATACCGCACGCAACTATATAGTCGAGCGAAACGTTTGATGTATATGCGAACAGCTGCACTGTAGTGTCATAGCTTCCGAATGGATTTTGAATTTGTTAATTTTTAGTTTAAAAGTTTCATAATATACTATGAATCTGATGATAAGATGAAATGAGAGATATTAAGATGAATGCCGCCACAAAATGGCAGTTAGTACTTTTTCCTTTAAGTTTAATGTAATTTAACCTTTCATCACCTTTATTTAATTGCGATGTTTGTTTTTCTTAAGTATAGTGAACTCTACATCTAAATTTATGTGTTCTATTAAAATCAATAGTACAACGAGTAGTACAATTTAAACTAAACAAAATAAGACTTTTATAGTACTAATACATACGTATGTTTAAATAACTAAACTGCGAAGAAAAAGCTGCTTTACAATAAATATAGTTTACATTTTATGAACCAGAAATGAAACTTTTTTTTTTCAAATGCTATAAGCGACAGTTACCAAAACCCGTACTTCACGACCCAGACATATACAACGATCAATAAATGACTTCACGAAAGAGAAAAAAGGCAATACTCTAACGTCTTTCTTCTTCTTTTTGCTTTTGTTCCGCTCGTGCGGGGACGGCTCTATTTGGCACATGACGCCGACGTCTGTCGTTTGTTTCGAGCTTACTTCGTGGGTCTAATATTGGGATTGTTAAAATTTTTATTTAGTAAACTATTCCCTATTTTTTGGAAGAATGAATGTTAAAACTTTCAAACTTTTAAAATTATTATAACATAAACAATTCAAAACCTCTTTCTATTTGTAAAATAAAATTGGGAAGTATATATTTTAGACAGGCATAAAGAAATTAAAAAAATAAAACTTAAACGAAGAAATCAATTTTAAATAAAGATCAAAAGGTAAATGACGTAATAGGTTTGTCGTTACCTGCATTATTTTCAGTATGTAGGGCCAGAATGTTTTCTCGTAACACTCTAAGGTAGGCGGTAACGGCTGTGCACTCGTTATATTAGCGGTTTCTGACACAGAGTCACTTGTTTTGGCCTACAAAAAGATTAATTATGAATGGAAATCTATATACATATAAATCAAAGGTGACTAACTGATATAGTGATCTATCAACGCACAGCCCAAACCGCTGGACGGATCGAGCTTAAATTTGCAGTGCAGGTAGATGTTATGACGTAGGCATCCGCTAAGAAAGGAATTTACGAAATTCCCACGGGAACGGGAATTAGCGGGAAAATCCTTTTGTATCTAACATCTAAACGGCTTAAGTTAGACGCTTGAAATTTGACATGCAGGTACCTTAGTAAACTTAAAGGTTTGTTGCAACAGGATTTTTTGATTGCAAAATTCCTACGAGAACAGACATTTGTATGAAAAAATCTAGGAAAAAAGGATTATAAGGGAGGGAAGAGGGGGTCAAAGTTTATAAGAAATTCGACGCGGACGGGTTCGCGGGCAACAGCTAGTAAATTATAAAGGTTTAATATTTTGTATTTGTGAAGGGGTTACGTGAAGACACTAATTGTCACTTCAGAATATAAGGGTGCACATAGCGCTCTCTAGTCCTACGCTAAGCAGAGTTTGTGTTATGATAACTAGATGGATAAATAGCAAACATACTCTTTTATTGAGGCAACACCCGAACCCCAGAAAAAAACAAATCTAAATTACAAATATATTTTCCGGTCTTGGGATCGAACCTTTTGCGCATAAAACAATTGTGCTACTACTGTGCCAAGCGGTCGTCAAAAAACGTTTGACAAGGTTTAGAAGTCATAAATATAGCAATTTTAAATTTTCTTTGTTCATTCTTGAATCCTTCGTATACCAAACCTCCAAGGGGTCTGTAAACCAATCCAACAGCCAATACCCCAACAGCCAATAGGTACCTTGCCAAACGCAACAGTTTCCTTCTCAGTCAGTTTGTATACCGCCAGTTCGATGCCGTCCTTGGTCTCGGGAGCTGGCTCACTACCGGGGCGCTCTTCGCTGCTCGAAGTATCGGCGGACGCGTTCGCTTCACTTATGGCTGTCATAAGTCGACGGTACCTGATATAATACATTATGGCTGTTATACTTTATTAATAGTACATGTGGATTTATTGCAAGAAAAGACTTGGAAAGTATTCACCGATGACCCAGAAAATACGTCACAACTCTGAAACAGTATGTGTAAGAGCTATGATAAAACTGTTTTCAGCGTTTATTTACACGTGGTACATTATAATATATTCTTAACTCAAGATCAGTACAAAAAACAAAATATTAAATATTTTCAAAATAATTATTCTAAATAACGGTTAAGACTATTTCTAAATGTTACGTTTATTTCTCAAACGCATCTTAAAATTGAAAATAAAATTTACCATTCATGTTTGTCTCTGCCGGTTCTCGCAAAAAGGTAGAGGTGAGAGTGTTTGTCTTTGGACTGCTTGACGTGCACGCTCCATTCGCCCTCCGTCGTGCCTTCAGCCACTGGGTCTGATTCCTGGAAACATACATACACACATACTTGAATATTATTACCTTAATTGGAATTACGTATATTTTGTTGTAGTTATAGATTTTTTAGAAAGGAAAAAAGAAAAACGTAACTATTCTTATCGTTTTGATTTTTAGTAGCTTCGTCATCATGATCTTGGTAATTAAATTGATAAATAACGTTACGAACCAAGGACTTTTTGTTTGATAAAATATTCCTACTGTGTTTTGCAAGAACTCTATTGTTTTTGTCAGTTTTCTTTAGATAATATAAAACAAAGTTGCTTTCTTCTGTCTGCACTCATATTTGCTTAAAATTTTAAAACTACGCAACCGATTTTCATGCAGTTTTATTTTATCGGATAGAGTGACTCAATAGGAAGGTTTATGTGTATAATACATGGGAAAATGTGGGTTAGTGGTTCTATAAGTACTTATGCTATGGTTTTGTTCCCTGGGATAGACATTTGTGACTCTATCAAATTAACCAGTCTAGTAAATCTTACCGTTTCTTCCAGGAACTCTTTAATTTTAGTCAGCTCGGTTTCATCAATCTCGTCGTCGTCGTCCTTGGTACTAGTGAGTGATCTGGACGCTAGCTCTTCAGTGCTCGGTAACTCCTCTAGCTGAGTGTTCTTGTCGCTCTGCGGCTGACCTTCCGGCTCCGTGAATGTGGACACGCTGTCCGTCTTTTTATCTATGTTTTATTTTAGCAATGTTTGAAAAAGTTATATGGGCGTTAGTAATCAACTGAGAGTCACACAGGCTTTAAATTTTAGGTTTTTAAGTATGATAGTTTTTTTTTCGGAATATTATGTGATTCCGTTTATCAATTTTAATAGAAATATTCTATTATTTGAAAATTTTAAAGCAATAACATACGTGCGTGAAACCGCCTCCAAAAAGTATATAATTCTGATAAATTTATATAAATAGTAACGCAATGACATTTACCTCTATGCATCTTTCTCACGAATCTGTGTCTGAGTCCCTCTTTTCCTGTCTCGGGCTCATGTGAAATGCTAAAATAATAATAGTTCATAATTATATATTCCATAATACGTATAATATAAAAATAAATCGCCAAATAAGTCGGTCCAGCATACATTTCTTACACAAAAAAATGTATTACCTCTTTTCACGCCTCCTCCATACGAATTTCTTTTTTCTCTCTGGACTTGTGTTAGTCTCTGTGCTCTCTACTTCTAGCGGTGACTCTTTGCTTTTCTTTTCTAACGTTTCCGATATTTTTTTCTCGGTCGAATTTTCTTTTTCTAATACTTGTATTTTTTCTTTCTCGCTGAGTATTATGCAAATGGGGTACTTTTTGCTCCATTGCCTATGCAAATAATAGATAGTAGATACATCAGACAGATTGCAAAATATAGGTCGGTTCGGTCACATATAAATTTAGCTATTCCATGAATATTTAAGCTTAATATAAACTGATCAATATATTTGCATAAAATGAACATCGTTAGCGCTTCGTTGTTGATAAGATACGAGATTGTTAATCTTTTTCACCAAAAAATAAAATAAACGTTAAAAAAATACAATTATTTTGAATATTATTTAAATTAACATCTTCGACTGTGATTCTAGAATCTAGATCAACGTATAAGTATGTTAATTATTAACGATTTAGCCACTTAAATTGTCAATGTAATTTTAACACTTATATTAACGAGGAGTAGTAGTTCGCGGGTCATTAACCCAGTTGTTCTTGTTAATATTACCTGACCAGTACGATAGTACCTAGCAGTAGTGAACTGGCGAAGGTCACCGACCGAGTTTGGACAAAGCATTGTTATTGCGTGTTTCTTTCTCGTTTTAGCAACAGGTTACATAGAAGTATAACTAGGAAATATAATAGAAGTACATGCATTCGATATGAAATAACTTCATTTCTTTCTAAAAACTCTTTTTAACTTGAAGGATAATGTGTTACTTTTATTTGATTACCGGTTATCAAAGGCTTTAACTTTGTAATCCTTCGGCTTAATTGACTACTATTTCTAACTATGTACTCACAAATACCGTGGGGAAATCAAATTTTATAGGACTTCTCTATATTTAATGCATACCTATTTATAAATATTTATAGAATTTTTTATAATAATATATAATCTTTATCTATGATGCATTCTAAATATCGCGTTTTATAACGTAAAAATTACCATATTAACAGTTTTACGAACTTATTACGTCAAGGTCGAATATTGTGTGATGAAACTATTTGGTAATCTTTATTCTCAGTATAAAATAAAGTAATTAATGTTTAGTGCAATATATTGATATTTCATTTCCTTCACAAATGTTTACTAAGGGATTACCGATAATAATCATTTAAAACATCTGCATAACATACGATATAGAATTTCAATAATTGAGTCTGAATAATCACTTAATAATACTATTTTGGACACTGGATTTAAGAAAAAATTTGTGGCATAACTTAAAAATTTAAACAATATTTTGGTAATAGTACTGTATTATTAAATCATTTCTGTATTATGTAATATATGTGGTACTTTATATGGATCGTATATACTTAACGCTTAAGTTACAAATAAACAGTCAAGCCGTAATCATTTTCTATAATTCAAATATGAAATACATTTACTTAAGTTAAGGTTGCAAAATCGGTTCAGATTTGAGACACTCTACGTTAAGTCAAGGACATTAGATAGTAATAAGTTGAAGAACGAGTTGTTTACTTCAACAATAAATAAGTACAAAATATGTATAACTCACCGTCGCTTCACCAATCCTTTGGGAAGCAATATAACCCTTGATCCCGTCAGATTATACAGTCTATGTTGATAGAAATTCACCTTTTCGATTTTCTCATCCCACAATGCTCTTTTCGCTATTTTCGTTCGCGTGTATGATATTCTCAAATTGCATCCTACAAAGGAAAATTTGAAAGTATGTATTTGAAAAAATGAATTTAATAAATATGGTTAGGTAAATATCGTTATTTATATAATTAAGTAATAGTCACAGATCCGACCTTCATAAAGTATCTTAAGTGGTGACAGTTGGTGGTGGTGGTTTACTAACAATGTTTATCTATATTTTATTAAATGCCAACTTTTCATCTTAAACTTACTGCTTTTAAAAATTGCCGAAAATTACCAATATTAAATTGGTAATTTTCGGGTTATTAACACAAAATCAGGTTATAAGTTTTAAAGTTCAGAAAAAGAGCTAACTTAATGGAAATATTTTATATTCATTTTCTCGGCTATAAGAAGATAATACTATATAGTAATTTCTCGCACATAAATTTATACAATACTTATGACATTAAGATTAAATACGAACGGTTACAACCTTAATTATTTAACAAAACTTAAATGTATCGATAACAATTAGTATGGGGTTTCAACGATTCCGCTTGGTAAGCCGATCTACGAGTAAGGAAAAATGTTCGACAAGTAGGTATTCAATTTCGTCGCTCCGATAATTTTGAACAAGGATAGCTTTGTTCTTATGTATTTAAGTACATATATGTATTTAATCAACAATGTATTTTGAACTAATTAGTACCTATATTTGTGAATATGAGGATAATAAAATCAACAATTAAAACTTTTGAGAAAATCGTTTATTTAGTATTTCTAAGCTAGTTTGTTTTTTTTTCAGCTCAGGCCTTAGTATTTCGAAGCATTTCTCACGATAAACTAATTCACGATTAGGTAATGCGAAACTAAACATCTATTTCTGAAGTTAGCGAATAAACGGTCCTTATCTCGTTATCAGATACTTTAGACCGAACAGGTTCAATAAATGCTACAAATGGTTTTATTGAATATTCAAGACAAATGTAAAAAAATATCTGAGAGATAACATTTAAGTATAGACTAGTTATTGTATTCTCAATAACATACGCGTACATAATTAAGTATTTACTTTAATAACTGTATATCATGGGAAGCCATTCTCCACTCGTGTAAATATACCTTGAGCGTAAGAAGTCAGTTGTAAAAACTAATAAGCTTTAAATCGTCGGCCGACCGCAACCGAATACCGAGGGGCTGTAATACCAATGTGTAAACAAATAAAATTAGCCTAATCCTGTCCTGAAGGTACTTACGTTGTTACCATTACTTTTAAACAAAACACGCGCGCGTTTTAATTGTGTTGGTCTTCTTCCACTGGTAAAAATGATATAAAAAGATGCATGCCAAATTCTAAACAAATCTATTCAGCGGTTTTCCGTAAAAGCATCAGAACATCACCAGAAACTTTTGCAATTCTAGTATTACGAAGTATGTAAGAAACAAACGTTAAATATTGAATACTAACGTTTACTAATTTCTCTACTATCATAGTACTGTCATGACTAACGCAACGGTACCTAAATATAATGCTTATCATACAAATAATGTACTTACCTTCGAGTTTCACGAAAGCAGTCGTTGTTTTATTAATGTGGTATGTATAGGGGTCGTAATCTGGAAATCTGTAATGGTTTATCCAGCCCTGTGAACAATTTTTTATTTTATTTAGATTAAATATCATAAAAACATAAATACATCGAATTGATAAACCTCAGTTTTTATAGTTTTTTAAAAAGTCAAAAAGTACATGCGATGTTTTATAATATAGCCTAGAATATCCTAGAGTGTTGTTAGTGACTCATCTCGTATTGGTCATAAAATAGTAATTATGTTTTATTGCGACATAATATTTGTCACGTAATTATTATTCTTTAAACACTTTTATCATATAAATAATGCGACTGAAAAATGAATACTGAATACAATTCTATATAAAAATGTTGTAACTAATTTAGCCGCACCACAAATTTACCAGCGCACCCTTATTTTGTGCTAATGCCTTATCTTGTAATTCTAAGTTAAACTAACAAATTTAATTTCCACATATGTAATATTTTTTTTATAAGTAATTTCTAGTCATATTAAGGAGTAATACTTTAAAAATAACATACCTCATACTTCTTCAGTGGTGTATGTTCTTTGACTGATGGAATTGTGTATGCCATTGGCAAAGTACTAGTCCGTTTCAACTGGAAAAAGCTGCTCCCACTCGGTTCGAAATCACTAAAGTAATTATCTAGTAACCACTGTTTCACGTTACTCACAAAACAAAAGAACCACAGCCCCAACAAAAATCCGTTCCAAACATTTGAATTGGGGAACAGGAAATAATTCACTATTAGAAATATCGTTAAGAAATACATTGTGAAGTGGAAAAAGTAGCTCTTTGCTTTTCTCTGTGAGTTTGGTTTTATTAAGTTACTTTTGCTTGGCGGGAGGCCAAAATTAGCCGGCGAGGTAACAGGTGTCGGCGGATTGAGTCGTATTTCCGTAGGCCTATTGGTTTGGTATTGGCTATCAACAGGGTTGACGTCGCCAAATGCGTCTATTGTGTCCTCTAGGGCCTCAATACCCGACTCCACTTCAATACTACTGTCATTTAAAATTTCTTTTGGTATATCAGTTTCACTTAACCCTAAAAATATAATAAATATTTTACAAAACTGACAATAAACAATCTCAATCGTTAAAACAATTATAACAAAAAATAAATTTAAAGTCATACTTAAGTTTTTCTGAGTGTCGTCACTTGAATCTGAATGATTTTTTGTGTTATTTATTTCGTTAATTTCTCGCTCAATAACCTTGGCAGTTATTGGTTGAGTCATTTCTGATAAATTTTGTATGCTACTATCTAATGATGATACCTGGTAAAATAATTTTGTTTCAATTTAGATAAATATTAAATATTTATTTATAACAATTGTCTATAATTAAGTCAAAATTATGAGAATTAAATTAATAAATCAGACGCTATAAAATTATGTATCTTTATATAAATATGAACAATCATTTAGAAGTTTTTGTAGCAATGTTTAATATTTATGCAATTTATGAATAAATATCTTAATCAATGAAGAAGAAAATAATGAATATAATCCAACCTGATTATCAGTATCACCAACACTTTGCTGATCGGAATCTTTTATAGCAGAATTTTCTTCTGAATCTGAAGTTGAATTTTCCCTCGGCAATGACTTTTCCCTTGTTTCTAAAAAGCACTTAATTTTAGTAATATGTTACACATCAGTAATACTTAAATTTATAAAAATAAAAAATTTAGATGAATGCTTTTCTTGTGAATAGTATATTCAAATTATAGAAAATAACATGTTTACCATCTACAGAACGTGTTTTCATATCCTCAACTGCTTGGGCAATTTTAAACTTAAAGTCATGAAATATTTTCCATGTTTCATTGGGCTCTTTCATATCAGAACTTTCCGATGTACTTCTTTTACCTAGCCGGTTTAAATACTCTTTCATAGGTGATGATGATATCTCTTTTGGTGTAGGACTTTTATTCTCCTCCCCGGTCTTTGTTTCTGTCTTTACATCTTCAACTTTGTCTGAAGACTTTTCTGTTCGCATAGATTTAAAATATTTGTCTATGATTGATGATGTTTTTTCCGTTTTCTTGGGGCTAGCAGTTTCACTTTTTGGTGGGCCATCAGATTGGGGCACTGTAGGATCATCATCACAAGGTTGAAATAATTCTTCTAAAGCTTCATTGTTTGCGTTATATCTAAATGACAAAGCAGTATTTGGTGATTTACCTGAAATATAAACTTTTATAGTGTTCAACCGCAAAAATTTCACATTAAAGAAAAACGAAAATACTGCGTCATCATAAAAACATAAAATTTACAGACAAAGGAATTAAAAAGACATATATTCCAATACGACATATTCTTTAACTTGTTTTTCATATGATACGAAAGAAAACTGAGTCGTACGTAAATAGTAGCACTTAAGGTTTAAGTAGATGACATTAAAAGCTTCATAACAAAATTATTTATCGTAAATTTGTATTTAGTACTCTACAAAAATATTCTTAAAAATATTCAAAATGTTGATATCGTAATTAAATCAAACACTCACCTGAGCCTGATACCTCCATATTAATATTTTTACAAGCTTACTACATTGCCTATATAACACACCATTTACATTAAATAACTTTTAAGTATTTAAATAATTAATTAATGTAATTTACAACTTCAGCGGTCCGACCGTCTCTCAACAGCTTGCCAATCACCAGACACCAATAGTTTAACTGACATTGACAAATGACAAATATTTATTTTGTTGATTTGTCATGTGTGTAAACTGTAAACTATTAAAACATTTACCATAGATTTAAACCGTGTCATCAAAAATCATTGTACAAGACGAGAATAAGCAATGGAATATAATTCAATTTCCAAGCGTAATATTGTTCTGTAAGTTAAAAAAGTAATTATAAGATGAGGTACAAAGCAGTATATTATGTTTAATTTTTTTTATACTGGTTACCCAAGTAAATTTTTAGTCAAACATTTCCATTTTTTTATTGCAAAGAATTGTTATAAAACTTTCTTTAAAAGTGCAAAGATGTAGACTAAAAACATCTTTAATAAAATAAGTTCATTTTTATTTATGTCTTATTGTCAGTAATAACAAATAATATGTCAAAATGTATACTTGACGCTGAGTGCTGACTGCTGACACTTGTACTAGTCGAGGGTTAAGATTTGACATATGCGATATAACTACTTGCAAGTAAATTACAATCACCGAGTGACGATTATTTTCGCGATTATTCTTTACGTTGTTTTTGTAGAATGCTTATAAAGTTACCGTGGTAATATAAATCTTAAATTAATTGATAGTCAGAAATGAACGTATTCGAAATGGGAAAATAATATACATAATAAAATGAAGTTTTTATTAGTAGTGTTATTTTTGTTTGGCTCAAATGGACAGGAACCACTTGTACATAATAAGGTGAGATCCAACGTGCTGTGCGATGTAAACAATGAATTAATGCGTACGTATCTGAGCTGAATTAAAGTTTATTATTTCTCAGGAAAGTACAGAGATATCAAGGACTCTTGATGACCGGCCTTTACTTTTTGCAACATTGGGAGGCGGTATGGTTGCGGTAGAACCTCTGTCAGGAAATATCGTTTGGAAACTGAAAGATGGTTTGTAAATTTTTAGTTATTGATTGTGAAATATACCGAATGCAATGCTATTATGTATGTCATAATGTTTATTGTTTTTTCATGTGCATTACGATTTTGAGATAGCATTTATTTTGTCAAATTTAAATTTCTTATTTGATTTATAAGGTTATGATTCTATTATATTTACTTATTCTAAAATTAAAATAACAGACCATTCCTTTTGATGAATATGCCTAATTTTATTTTAATATAATATGCAATTATTTTCCTGATCTTATTATTCACAACACATTCTCTTTTTATTTTTCAAAAGGTTAAATTGTTAAAATAAAAATATAAATTGTGTACATACATGTGGCTAAGTAATAATTGAAGACTCCATCAACATTATTTGGGAAATCCTAAAACTTGGTCTAGAAAGAATTATTTGATAAGACATTATAATTATCATTATAGATTAATGTAAAATATAAAATGATTAAATGGTTTTCATAATTAACAATATTTATAATTTACATAATAAATAATAAAGATCCTTAACTGTAAGTGAATATTTGTTCATAAAAAAGTAGAATACTATATTCCTAACAGTAAACTTTTTCTAAAAATCTTTTTAATCGTTTTTGCTACTTCCTAAAGTTTTTAAAAAAAGACAATATGTAAAAAAACTAATCTTATTTTTGGGAGGTACTGCAAAAATAGATTTTCGTGTTTTAAATGTAAACACCTTATTGATATGATAGATATAAAACCATTTTGCACATAAGGCCATGCAAAACTTCATCTTTCTAACTAAGGCCAACATCATTGAAAGTTCCGAAACGTAAACTATGGAATGGCAAAATACAATATCTATGTACAAGATTTTATGTATTGGTTGTAGCAGGAATGTAATATTGGATAATTGCAATGCAGATATATGTAAATTGTGTATTATAATAACATATATATTAATGTCATTTAATAAATGTTGTTTGGGCAAGTGTTAATCACAAGTTGATAGAGTATCTTTAAACACCTAGTCTATTTATCAGTTCCCAATGCGTTATCACACGCATTAAGCATTTGGCTATGGGCTTATGGCATATCTGAACTGCATTATCATTAAACATAACTGTATGGACAAAATTATTTATTAATTGCTCCAAATATAACAATTTGTTTTTAGTTAAATCTGAAATATGATTATTATAATTTGATAATCAAAAATCTTATCAGTTCCTTGTATTCTAGGATTTTAGATAAAATATTTATGTAAATGTTATATAAGTACTTGTACAAAAGAGCGTAAAATGCAAAAATGTACGTCTTCATATAATTTATTCATTACTAACGCCAAAAAAGGTTAGATAAAAATAAATAAAAAAAACTTGTATAAAAAATGACCTACAATTTTATTAAATTGCTTCTATGGTTTTTTTCCCCTCAATACATAATTAAATTTTTTGAAAAAAATACACAAGAAAGAATACAATTACCCTAACATATTTTTTTCTATTTACTTATGTTTCGTGTTTTTAGAGCCCGTAGTGAAAGTCCCTAATCAACATGCGAATTTGATGCCGCAATTCTTGCCTGATCCGCGACATGGTTCATTGTACATGTATGGGCCGGGAGGAGATAAGCAAATGCTTAAAAAGCTTCCCTTTACTATACCGGAGTTGGTTGCAAACGCGCCTTGCCGTTCTACGGATGGTATTTTATATACAGGGAAGAAGAGCGACACTTGGTTTATGCTCGATCCTCTGACAGGTTCAAGGGAACATATTTCAGGTAAATAACCAATTATATGTGGTCAACTTAAATATGTAGAATCTTTGTACATAAGTATGAAACTGACCCACGATACGATTAAAAAGTCCAATATGCAGTGTACATAAGCCTAGTTTTTTAATTACAGAGCATAGTGCGACATTTCGATCAATGTCAAATCAAAACAAAAATATTTGTTAGTTTTCTGGCGATGCACATGTAATTACACGCATCCAGCGAAAGCACCACTTAGTACTTTTGAAAGTTCTCGATATATGAATGAAGAAAGGGGTAGTTAAAATATTCCGCATATTGTGGAATAGTGCTATAATTGAAAAACTAGGAAGATATAGTGGTCTATTTCTTTTTGCCTAATACCGAGAATGACTAAAAAAATCTTGAAAACTATTCTATTATGTATATGGTAAAAACGTTACGTTAACGGTAAAACGTTATCATTAAATACATGTTTAGACTTTCTTTAAATGTTTTACATTATGTACTACGCAGCTCACAAACTAATTAATTTCAACCAGGGTTTGATAAGTCGAAAATATTCAAAAATGGCGTCGGTGATACATGCGATTTGGATAAAAAACGCGGCGTATATGTCGCCCGCACTGAATACAATATCCTGATGCACGACTCTAAGAATGAAAACCACAAGTGGAATGTCACATTCTTCGATTACACGTCGCATGATATGGGGAAAGAGATGCTCAATGATTATGGTGAGTCGAATGAACACTGGTCATTCATGCAAATTCATACAATTTCAGTTAGGTACAATATTTATACTATAATAACTATTTGCATATAGTAACTATAACGCAAAAACCTTTACATACTCAAAAATGATTTCCTTAGCTATATTAAAGGTCATTGCAAACATAGCGGCTACATAGGCGCTTGAGAATATACATATTACGAAATTTAACTATGATGCACATTCAATAATATGTATGATCTCTTCTCGTATTACCGATATGTTTCGTGATCGGTTATCAGCTGCTTATCTATGCACTCTACTGACCGCTATTCCATCGTTATCGACTTAATTTAAAAATATTTAGGTTTTTTTTATTAATAAATAACGAAAAACTTTCTTTATTTTCTAGAAACAAAAAAGAATCCACTTTTTTGAATCAGAAACTATAACGTATGTAAATTTACGGTAGCAACTGAGTACGATAAAATTGAATTTCAGAATTAATAATATGTTTTCGATAACCTTGACAAATGCTATTATATAAAACTTTATGTCTAGACCACTGTGCCCTGCGTCTACACTCGGGTTGACTCTAATCGTGTATTAACAATATTAATATAATTAATTCAACATTATATGTTGATCGAAATCATAAATCGCTAAAATTATTAATTAATGGTTATTTCTCTAAATCTTATAGTATCTCAATACAAATATTTTTCTTTCCAACAATCTGTCCCAAATATTAAGATTATCCTAACCTAAATTTCATCAAAATTGGTTTAGTAATTTAGGGTAGAGCATAACGTAGCCTTCCTTTCACATTTACTATACCTATATTATTATAAAGATGTTATTTTAAATTACCTTTTAAATTTTAGACACACTACTAATTAATAATGTTTATCAATTTGTAAATGAGCTTATTAAGTCACATGGACATGCACATGTCGCTGGTAATTATAGTATTTTCAATGCGGTTATCACTCAAACATTTAACAATCCAATATAATGCCGGCTTATCAGTAGCGAGCACGGTACTGAATTTCACGTATGACATCCGGTATATTGTGTATTTCGAAAATGTAAATACTTAATAGAATTGCAGTCCAGAAAATTCTTCTTATTAGCCCTTTGGATAAATAAATGGATTTAAATAAAACATGAAAATTATAGCTTAATAATAAGCTATCTCGTTGGATGTCCTTTTCTGCATAGTTCTTCTCAACCACAAATACCTACCCGAACATATTATTCGCAACGGTAAAATGTCATATAAAATATTATAAGTAGTTACAATATGTGAGTGCAATGGAAAGAAATCAATACAGTAAAATATATTTATTTGTAACGTGCGCCTATTATCCGAGAAAAATTGAAATATCGCGTTACGTTCTGCTACATTTAATAAAGATTGATTAATTAGTTTTGTTATCGTGACATTATATTACATCTGATGTTAGATTGGGTTTAAAAGATATGTGAATTTTTAAATTATGACTAATTTTTGGTATGTCCTACCTAGCCCCGATCCGCGGTTTCGTCCGTTTATTCGAAACTATGTCTAATTTGGAAAACGTTATCTTTTTAACTAGCCGGTCAATCCTACACATATGTATTATTGATAGGATCTGCTATTATTGAAATCTTAACCATAGTTCCAGAGTTAAGCGCTTTTAGACTATTTACTTTTTCGTTGTAAACTTAACTAGTAAGGACTCCATTGTACCATTTCATCAGTCACTCACTCAGTTTTTTAATTTTAGGGATAATACATTTTACGTCTACATCAAACGGGCGAATTATGTCCTTCAATCGTAAGACTGGTGACTTGGTGTGGTCACATAACTTCGAAACCCCAGTAGTCGCTGCATACTTGCTGGATCGGGAGGGATTGATATCAGTCCCGTTCAATTCTATCGGTGACGACACGTTAGACCATATCATGGAAGACGCTACTACACTGAGGAATGGGCAGGGAATCAAGAATTCTAACATTGAATTATAGTAAGTATTTAAAAGCAAATTCTTTGGCGTCATAATAATTTTTTTATATACTGCATTTCTATACATGGCATGGCTACATTGTGATTAAAATTAATGCACGTTTTATATCATGTATCAGAAATATCGATCGTTTTATGCTATGTTCATATTTTATTTATAATCAAAGAGCTCTTACCTTGAAAAGTATTCATTTCAACCATGTTACTGCAAAGCCATAATTATTAGATAACTACAGGGAACATCAGATACTTATCGCCTATTATTATTATTGAAATAGCCTAGCAGATATTTTTAACATTTTTTTTATTTTTTTCCGTTTTTAATCTAAATATTGTTTTAGCCCTACGCTCTACATTGGAGAACACAATCATGGCTTATATGCGCTATCGTCACTAGTAGATAAAAACACAGTAACGATATCTACCGGACATTCTCAGCCTTTGCTCCTAGAGGGACCATCGACTGAAACGGAATCTACTTCCGAGAAACCGTCGTATGAACCATTCAAAAATGTTCATTACCAACTTAACGATATAAATTTACATGTATCGCCCCCTTATTTACTTCTGGGT
>JADANM010006710.1:4225110-4273746 GCA_026213755.1 Eurema hecabe
GAAACTCATTAATGGCGAAGTTAGAAGGGAATCCGATAAAGATGAAAATGAAACTAATTTGAAATCAAATTCCATATCGGTGTCCGTGCAAACGGAGGATTTGTTCGCGGAGTTTAGTCTCAGACCAGACTTGTGGTACAAACATTTGTATATGTGGCTGAATCACCAGGAAAATAAAGCTTTGAAAGTAGCTTTGATTGTCCTAATGGGATTGGTTGTCACCATGTTCTGGTATTTACGTCTCCAGGTAAGTTTCAAAATAAATTTCTGTAGTTAAAAAAAATAAAAGATTCATCCTACTTCCTATTAATATTATTAAAATTATGTGAAAGTTTGTGAGAATACATGTATGTTTGTTAAATTAACACAAAATTTATATCCCAGTATTGCCCCGGTAACGGGAACTACTGGGGTTTAACTCGGGGAATATCTAGTACTATACTTTATTAAGATAATTTTTTAAAATAATAGAAGACGCAAATTAGGTAATTTAGTTTCGAAAGTTATTCTTTAGTTATATTACATACTTAATCATATGATTTTCATTACAAGATTTGTATAATATACATGTAGTATGTTAATAAAAGATGGTCCTTGATGCATGTATGCCAATTATTGCGTACGGATCGTCCATTATTACCCGAGTCGTGTAGTGTTTTGTTTACATTCCTTTCATTGCACAGATGGCTCTTTGAAGTAAATTCTTTCAATAGTTAATATGGACGTAGATATTTGAATAAGGTTTCTCTTTTGTATGTTCTACTTTGCTGTAGAAGGGTTATACATAATTTAAAAAATACTTCGTAAGTGACAATAATATTAATTTTTAATGCCTTAGTTACACATGACAATTTATTGTTAATTTTTTATTCATTTACAAATTACCTGCCAGATAGATATAAGCAGATGCTTAAACTATTATATACTCGCGCAACCTTTCGGGGTTGATTTAAAAAAAAGTAGCCTAAGTCCTCCCCTTTCCTTTAGACTATCTTTGTACCAAATTTCGTTCGACAGACAGACAGACTGATAGACAGACAGTGTTACTTTCGCATTTCTAATATTAGTATGGATATATAAAGATAATAATTATATTTTTTTTCTATTTTGATTGATTATTTTTTTTATACTCTAGGCTCGTGAATTCCAGCAGCTATCTCAAGGTGGATCTCGCAGTTCAACAGCGTCCACATCATCGCAGGGCGAGGTGACCGGGCAGCTGGTCGAGCTGGGCGATGGAGAGGTTCAGATCGGGAAGATTAGCTTCTACACCGACCAGATACTGGGCAAGGGCTGCGAGGGCACTTTCGTTTATAGGTTCGTTTAAGTTGTATGATAATAATAATTAATTGAAGTAAATGACTTTAGTGCGTGAGATTTTCGAGGGGTGAAGTTTGACGTTGTAGGCATTTAGGTTATGAATTAACTATTAATTTATATAAGAAACGAAGGAGAATTTTGATAAGTTAATTGTGTTGCAAAACACTGTGATACAAATAAATACTTTCCTTCGCTCGCAGCGAAGCCGGGGCGGGTTAAATAAATAAATATTTTTTTCAGGACATTTATTATACACAGCGCCATCTAGTTCCAAGCTAAGCCGAAGCTTGTGTTATGGCAACTAAATAACGGAATAAATTACATATACATACTTTTCTTTTGTAAATACATACAAACAATATAGCAAAACACCCAGACCTCAGAAAAATACAAATGTAAATTACAAATATGTTTTTCCGGTGTGGGAATCGAACCCACGACCCTTCGCGCAGAAAGCAGTTGTGCTACCACTGCGCCAAGCGGTCGTCAAAGTATAATATAATATAATTCAGTGATCAATATGTGTATTATAATATCCAGAGGCACGTTCGACAAGCGCGCGGTGGCAGTGAAGCGGCTCCTACCGGAGTGCTTCACGTTCGCCGACCGCGAGGTGGCGCTGCTGCGCGAGTCCGACGCGCACGCGCACGTCGTGCGCTACTACTGCACCGAGCGCGATCGACAGTTTAGGTACTTACTTGTATATCTATACATCATACATACGTAACAACGTAACATAAAAACGTAACGAGTCGCTGTCTGTGCATGGAAGATATATGAGAAAAAATATAATAGGAGACCTTTATTAAGGCAATAGAACCCAAAACAATGATTTTTGGAATTTTTGCCTGTTTGTTTGTGCACGCTAATCTCAGAAACGGCTTATCCTATCTAGATGGGGTTTTCAATGATATATTGTGGTAAGATTCACTTAACATTTAGTGTATAATTCATGTCAATCGGTTGATAAATAAAAAAGTTATGGCAATTTAAAGAATCACGTTGAACTTGCTGAACTGTTGGCGCGGGTTAGGCATTTTCAAAAAATGCTGCCCAACGTCACTTTAATACGCGGGGAAGTCGCGGGCACAGCTAGTTAGTAATAAATAATTATGTTTTATTTAATAAACATATGGCTAATTAACATTCTAGCAAATTCTATACTAAAACTTAAAACTATGTTATGGTCTATGCCCTATGGTTATGAGTCTAGTACCCACACTAGGATGTTTAACTACTTACTCGCTTGTACATACTTAGTTACATACGAATGTCGTTTGTTATACATTATCCTGTACAACTAATAGTAATCAATATTTTTTATTCATCACCACAAATGAATACAAAACGTTGACTACGTCACTAGTAATGCGTAGGTGATTGGGAAGTTAAACTAAGCCTAGGCAAATATTTTAGTAATACTAAATATATTTCGTTAAAAACAAATCTAAACCCAATAGTAAGGATGAAATTTAAATAAAAGTAAAATTAAATTCATATCTCTCCATATTAACAATACCTACAGTTTAAAATGATCCGTATTTTTTATTGCCATAACTAATCAACGTTATAAAAGACATGTATGTATTTTAATTTTAGGTATATCGCGTTGGAGCTATGTTCGGCGACACTTCAAGACTACGTTGAAAAGAAATTGAAATTTGAATGTAATATAGACGCAGTTGAAGTCTTGAGACAAGCCGCGCTGGGCTTGTCGCACTTGCATTCCATGGATATTGGTAATTTGATTACTATTAAACATCTTTAGGACTAGAAAGTATTCATGATTATATCTTTAACATCTTTTCGTATTATTGAGGTGTAAATTATTCATGCGAAGCTGAGCCGCAATGTTAATAGTAATGACTCATACTTTTTATTTTTATTCAAAACTAGACTGCTACTAATACCTGGATGTACCAGGACTATTCTAAAAAAAGAATTTTGTAAATCGGTTCAGCTTTTATCGAGCTATGCGCCTACCAACACATATTGCGGTTCATTTTTATATTATAGATTAGCGGGCCAGTTAGACTTTGTTTTGTCAAAAAAATTCTTACGACAGCCACAAAACGTAAACGAAAATTAAAAAAAATAGCCAATTTGGTCCAGGGCCCAGGCGTTGTTGAGATTCGCAATTTATTTACGTAAACACATTTTGCGATTCATTTTTATTTTATAGATGATTGTTTCTATATGCGGCCTAGTTGAATAAAGATATATTTGATTTTAAACATCTGATATTGAGTAATAATTTCCTTCACCATAACCTACTTTTCCATGTAGGTATGTTATATGTATACACATCTGTTTCACTATTTTCAGTGCACAGAGACATTAAGCCGCACAATGTACTGTTATCAATGCCGTCTGGAGCGGGCGAAGTTCGGGCCATGATCTCAGACTTTGGGCTATCGAAGAAACTGAATATTGGGCGCGTCAGCTTCTCGCGAAGGTCGGGAGTTACTGGCACTGATGGGTGGATCGCCCCGGAGATGATTAATGGAGAGAGAACGGTCAGTAAAAATGCTTTTTGAAATCGATTATTAATATGTCATCGCTACTTATTGAGGAGGAAGGGGGATGCAACCTTTCTCTGAAACAAAGTGATTCTCGACCAGTCGAACTATATTTATTCATTTATTTGTTACACAAACAGTCGTCGCAACAAAATTAATGACTGAACGAGACAGTAACCCAAAATAGTGTAACAAGCTTTTTTTAATATTTAAAGAACTTACTGAAACCAATATTATGAAAATTTTGCTGACCGAAACCGAAAGTGGTGTGAGAATATCATGATGTCTGATGTCGGGTATATGCTAAGTGTAGAATAAATATCTAAAGCGAGATTCAGAACTTTACACATTAGCTACTAGAGGTCGTTATCCTCGTATTTCGTAACTATTATCGTAACTTAACGATGTCATGTCTTTCGATTTGGACATTTGGTTTGATTTTTGAAATTGAATCTGTGTAGACCGAAAACCATTTGAATAAGGTGAAGAGATACTTTTCATATTTTATATTGCCTTAACAAGATACTATATGTTACATAGATTGTCTACTAATGGCGAGTCGAGACAAACATTATATTGCATACACAAAAACATCAAGTAATATATTACGTTGTTATTAGTTATGATTACCACGGCTCTGTATAATCTATTTCTTTTCAGACAACATCGGTAGACATGTTTTCATTGGGCTGTGTATTCTACTATGTGCTGTCTCAAGGCCAACATCCATTTGGAGATGTATTGAGACGTCAAGCCAATATTATTACAGGAGATTACAATTTAGATTATTTAGAGTAAGTGTTTCAAAGACTAGGCATAATAAAATAAAATATTTTATGTATTTTTTGGTTTATATTAAATTGTATAGTTAACATAAATTATATGTTTGTTTGTTTGTTAAATTTGCAGTAAAGTTTTACCCGAAGAGGAGGTGGTTTTAACGAAAATATTAATAAGATCTATGATTTCGGCGAAAGCAAGCACGAGGCCGCCCTGCGAGACTGTACTTAAATATCCTATGTTTTGGGGGAAGCAGAGTATACTTAATTTCTTACAGGTAAGTTTATACCTACCTTTGAATGTTAATATATAAAATAATTCGATAATTGCAATAAAATGAATTTCACCATTTGTAAATTATTTACATTATTTTTGTATTGTTAATTTAAAAATATGTCCATTCACTAAGCGATCAAGGGTTTTATTATTTAATTGACTTTTATAACGACATAAGGTTAAGTAAATTTGGTATTTTAATGAAGATTGAAAGAACTATATGAGGTGTTTTGAAATTGAATTTTTGGATTTAATTTGTAAATATGTAATAATTTGTAAAATATAGCCGCGTGGCATATAAATATGATAAATGTATTTTCATATTTGCAGGATGTTAGCGATCACGTGGAAAGTTGCAATGCGGGCGCCGAACATCCCTTAGAGCAGGGCGCCCGTAGTGTAATAAGGGGAGATTGGCGCGCGCACGTGTGCCCGACTGTGGCCAACGACCTGCGCGCGCGCCGCACGTACCGCGGCGAGCGGGTCGCGCACCTGCTGCGGGCTATACGCAACAAGGTCGGTGCGCCAGTGTGGGCCGATGAGTTGCACTCATTGCTTAATAAGCTATTTTAATATTATTGTGACGTTTCGGTAGCTAAAACCCCAACTTCATAGATTTTGAGATTTATCAATAGAAACTCACCATTAGTCAAGAAAAATAATGCTATCAGCTTTTACGTGTGTTAAATATAAAATTGTTACAGAGATTGCTTTTATATCCTACTAGCTGTTGCCCGCGACTCCATCCGCGTTTACTTTTATAAAAAAATTATTACCCTGGAAACTGGATAAAAAGTATCCTATGTCCTTCTCCAGTTCTAAACTACATCCCCACAAATTTTCAGCCAAATCAGTTGAGCCGTTATCGAGTTATAAGTGAAGTAACTAACACGACTTTCTTTTATATATATAGATTTATTTTAAATAAAAATCCAAACTTTCCAGAAACATCACTACCGAGAGCTAGAGCCAGAGGTCCGAGAAAGTTTAGGCAAGGTCCCGAACGGTTTCGTTACTTACTGGCTGAGAAGATTCCCTCTGCTCCTGCCGCACGTGTGGCTGCAGATGCAGCAGTACCGCCACGAGGACATCATGCAGGGCTACTTCCCGCACACCTTCACCTTCCACCGCCGTGACGTCACTGAACTCGACGACGACGTCTATATCCCTCAAGACTTCGAAACCAACGACTTATTTGTCAAAAGCAAAGTGTACTACGATGAAAATGAACCAGAACGCCGCTATAAAAGGGACTCCCCCAAGAAACGCATAGACTGGCGAAGCGAAGAGAACAGAACGAGGCAGGATGACGTCAGATTAAGAGATCGACACAATTTCTACAAGAAGAAAGAGAAGAAGCAAGAAGCCACGCCGGTGTGGACTCTCCCACCACAATAAAGCACAAATATTTGTAAGTAGTGATATTTTGTAATTTGACTTAACTAAAGTTTTAGTACGACTTTGTGTAGGTTGTCAGCGCACAGTGTTAGGCTTAGATAGAACAAAATATATCTTTGTAAATCGTGGAATTTAGAAAAATACAGGTTTAAATAAGTATTTTAAACGAGATTTTTGAAGGATTTTCGTATGCATAGTTAAAAATGGGACCACTTAAATGTACTTGTGTACTTTATTAAATTCTTTATAATATTAATACTTATACGTATTGAATAAGCCTGTGTATGTTTAAAATCATAAAGCCTTTTGTTGACTTATTTTGATTACCTATTTAGTATAGGATTTCTTTTATTAATGAAAGTAATGAATGAAGTGAAAAATGTTGCCCTGCGTAAGTTATTTGATATTATGTACATATAATTGACTAGGAACGCTAGTTTTTAATTACATATAATATGTGGTGCAGGCTGAAATAGCAGCTAGTCAAAATATCACATTCCTGATGACAAAATCTATTTATATTTATATTGTGTAGTTTAATTTATAAGATGTCAATGATCAGTGATTTTTAACATGTAGTTATAATTATAATACAATTATTTATTAAATAACACAATACAAGTTTTAATATTATTAAAATTATAGGCAATTGAAATGTAAAACTATATTTAAAAATTATGTTTTAATGCACTTTAAGATATCCAATTGCCAAAACATTGTATACTTAATAAGTTTGATTTGTTACTAGCTATTTCAAATTATATAAAATATATTTTAGACGCTCTTAATGTTAAGCTACTATTGATTCTTGAAGACAATTTTAGTGTTTTTGTTGAGAGTTCAATAATCATTTCATTGTGTAAATAAAGCATACTTAAGGTCATTTAGCCTTTAGTACATATTAAATTTAGTTTGTAAATGATAAGGACAATGTGAAGATTGATTATATTGGCTGAGAAAGTTGTTTATGGACATGCTTGTGATATCATTTTGCAATTTAATTTTTGATGTATGATAAAGTATTTGTGTAGAATAATTTTTACCATAAAAGTACTTTCATATGTACATTCAAAAGCTAATATTTAGTTTTTAGTTAAAACTAAATTCATATAACGTTCAGTATTTAAAGACGTGACTTTAATGTATTGATATCATATTTGTGATTAAAATAACCTATTGTTAAATTATATGACAACATGCCAGTCATAATTTTTGGGAAAATAATTAGGCGAAAGCTTTTGTGGTATTGTCGATATAAATACATTACAAATTATTTAATTTAAGTTTTATATTCAAAAAAAATCATAATATTGATTGCTGGTGACTCAGTGTCAAATATTGTAAATATAATGACTTTTGACTATAAGTAAATTATTTATAGTGTGCATATGCATATATACACTATACATTTATAAACATATGTGGATAATTAAATAAAATAAAATCAGAGTTAAGAAAAACCTTTATTGTCATTGATTGAACATTGTTGGAGACAATTTGGTTGATAAAACAAAAGTAACAAAGTAAAATCAGTCTCATATTATTAATTTTAGTAGTGTTAAAGTATGGCACTAAATATACAGAAAATTAAATTTGTGCAAATAAGAAACTTCCAAAAGAAATTAACAAAAATGCAATTTACAAAATGCTTAAAATAAACTCATTTCTTTATAAAGATTCGTTGCTTACATATTGTTGTTAAAATCAATCATGATCTATAATTTATATTATGCTAATATATAAATACTGGTCTTAAAATTGTAAAAAGTGCAATATTTCACTTACGTACTAATGTGTCACATTACGTTACAGAATGCAGTTAAATGCTGCAACTAAAATAAGTGGCTTATAAATGCTATATCTTTAAAAGTAACATGATATTTATTTGTATATTGATGTTTTGTTAGTATGCTTTTCTATTAAATCAATAATTGTTAAATGGACTTTTTCTTTGGCAACATCCAGAGGTGTCTTTTCAGAGGCATTAAGCATAGTCAAATCAGGATTAAAACTTAAAAGCATTTTTGTAGCCCCAATATTTCCAACTTCACAAGCATCATGTAAAGGAGTATTGCCAGATTGATCAATCGCATTTATATTGGCCCCACTATCCAACAAATAACGTAAGGCTACAGTTTTATTATGCAATGCAGCCAAATGAAGTGGTGTTTGCCCCTTTTTGTTCTGTGTATTCATATCTGCTCTGTTAAGAATTAGAATTTTACATAATTCATCTAGTCCATATCTAGCAGCATAGTGTAGAGCTGAGATTCCATTGGAGTCACAGAAATTTACATCAAAGTCTGATATAGTTGATTGAGTGATTTTTTTACAATTAGGGCATTCACACAGAGGATGACAAAGAGATTCATTCATTTCACTTTTAGCATTTATGTAATTTTCGTAATTAATATTCATATAAAAGCAGGCTAATTTAATATCGCCATAGGATATTGCTTGTAAGATTCTTTCAATTCTCTTTAAATTTTCTACAGTTTTTGCAGCATTGTTACGTTCACTGCTCCTTATTTTTAAGTTTTGTAACTTTTGGGTAACAGGGTTGTCACTTTTCAAAGTCAATTTTTGAATATCTGCACTTGTTATATGAATATACTCATATAAGTTAGGGATACATGATTTCAAAACATGTAAAATTTTTAGATTGTGTGCTAAATCAAATGCAGTTTTCCCATTGCGATTTTGCAATGATGGCTCTGCTCCATTTTCAATTAACAGTTTTGCAATACCCTCATAACCCCATTTTGAAGACATATGCAATGGGGTATTGCCAGTTTCATTGGAACAGTTTATATCAATTTGTTTCCTACTATGTTCAGAAAAATATATTAGAGCTTTGACACAATTTAAATGACCATTATTGACTGCCATATGCAAGGGAGTATTTTTATCAATATTTCCCTTGTTTAGCTCAGCTCCTGAATGAAGCAATAACAACAGGGCATTTTGGTGCCCTCTAGCTGTAGCGTAATGAAGTGGGGTGCATTCATTCAGGTCTGTTGCATTGACTTCTGCTCCCATTTCAATTAGTATTTCAACAATAGCAGCCTTTCCATGAATGCTTGCCACATGTAATGGTGTAAGACCATGACCATCTCTAGAGTTTACAGTTGGAGATGTTTTGAGTAGGTTCTTTGATAATTTCTTGCGACATTTATTACAATTGCAAAGGGGGTGACACAGCTTTTGATAAATTTCAACATCACTATCATCATCCTCGTCATCATCATTATCATTTTCATCTAATGTTAATTTTATGATACTTTTTTCATTATCTTGCATATTATTGAGATGTCTTTGATTTTTCTCTAAAAGGGACTGAACCTGTTCTGTATGATTTGCTTTAATTAAGTCAAAAACATATTCCAGTGTTTCTTCTCGCCCAATTTCAGAAGTGGAGGTAGATTCTGTTAAGCTTCCACGCCTCTGGTTACAAGTACTCATACTGTCCTCAGATGGGCTATTATCATAATAAAATGATTCAGGGTCTGGAGGGCCTGCTAATGCTCCTGATTGTATATGTTCTATTACAGCTTCAAGGGTAGTAATGAGAAATATGCTTTCATCACCATCACCCTTACCAATACCACTAAATCTAAATTCTTTCATATAAGTAAGTTGACTGTACCAATTTGGCAACCCGGATTTAATTAATAAAAATACAAAAACAGGTAATAAATCATCAGCAGTTAATAATACAACATTATTACCGCCATCACTTTTATTAATAGCATTCAGTGCACGCTTTAAACACAAGACTTTCTCCAATACCGTGTTGTATGAATCTATTTTAGAAAGTATCTGTTTTGCTTTAGGCACTGCATGGTACAATTCTTTCTTTATGTCTAAGTCTCTCAACTGAATATCGCACATATTTCTAATTTTTTTATTTAGATGCGAGTCTTCATATGAACAGCTTGTACAAATAGGTTTAAATATATGATCAAACAAAAGTTGCTGCATGTAGCATTCAACAGCCAGTTTTATGTTCTCTAAAATATGTTTTGATACTTTTGATTTTTCTCTCAAGCGTCTATTCTGTAAAGTGACTTGCAGACATTGTGTGTATAGTTCACTTACAGCATCTTTAAGATTACCAATTGCTACTGGCAGATTAGGATTTTTCTTAACAAATAATTGAACACTTAATTCAATTTGGTCCAAAACCTGACGGCCAGCAGCCTGAGTCCACAATAGGTCAATACAATCATTTATCGAGCAAAGACATTCTTTTGTAACATCATTATCTCCATTATTAGACGTTGGCTCGAGAGGAGATTCTATACACCACACTTTATATTTTATAAAATCCTCAGTGTAAAATGTTTCTTCAAATAAAATGTGGCTTTGAAGAGGGAGGCCCTTTGTCACTTCTAATGTGATTACTTTATTAGCTACAGTAACTTGTTTTTCAGTAAGCGTACTATAATGTGTCTCGGGTAACTCATCACTAGGCACTAAGACATGAGCACAGAAATCTTCTATAGTAAATACACGTGTATTTAAGCTACCGATTCTCGGAACACATACTATCCACGATTCTGATATACAATGTTGAAACAAATCCATGTACTCATTTTTAAATTCCATAAAAAATGGATTGTCCGATATAATTTCGTCGTATCCGCCTTCCATTTTATAAGTATTAGTTATCGTAGTGGTCAAAATTCCTGAAATAAAAAAAATATTATCAATGTAATTTCACTAATGGACGTTCATCAACTTGGTAATTTAATAACTCGATTTTTAAATGAGACTTGCCATTCCATAGACGTGTAATTATTTTAATAATGCATTCATATTTTTTAGTTATGAAATACTTATAGAACAGGTTTTATAAACACAGATATCGAGTCGATTGCGACCCTTTTTTGCTACAGGGTCACAACTCGCACAGTAGAGTTAATTTTGTAAAGTTTTTCATTTTAATGATAAGAGTGTAAAGCAATTGTTATTTACTTTGTAATTCTCCACTGGCAGACAGATCGTATTTTTTTCTTTATTAATATTTATACTAACCATAGTAGGTACTAGAATTATAAACTGAATTCTTGACTACACAATAATTCACTTTTCAATGAACACAAGTCGCAGTCACAACTACCAGTGTTAACGATTGTCAATCAATTGCCAAAGAGATCAATGAATGACTATCGTTCACACTTCACGCTAAGCAAACGCTAACTTGCGCTAACTAGGTATTGACCAAAGAGTATATAAATTATAAACACAACGTTACTCTATGAAAATTGTAATTTATTTTATACCAAAAAGTTTATTTAAGTGTAAACCAATCACCACACTACGAAGTGCGGATATTATCTTATTCTTGAATAGGATATATGTATACGTTATTTGCTAATTACGTATAACTTCAACTTTAACTGTCAAGGCCTTCAAGTTTCTATCGTAACGATGGGTACGTTCGACTTAACACCTACATCGTTCACGATCACAATTGCTTAAATCGCTGGTACACTAAATTAATTATTAAAGTCGCAGCGGGCATTGTAGGCATGTACAGGCGTACAAACAAGTCGAAGTTGAAATGTACATTTTTATGTCCAGAGACTAGACTAGACACGGAACGTTACGTTCAAGTAAAAGGACTAGGATCCACGGTCGGCGCGGGCAATTTTTCTACGTTATATGTGACTGGACTGTGTTTGAATCTATATATAAATTACGTTGTCTGTCCGCGATTAACCCCTAAACTACCGAATTTTTAAATCAATGGCGCATCCAGGGGGATCATCTAAGTTGGTTCCAGGACAAGGTTGAACCCTTATTGAACATAAATTTACCTATAAAAATTACCTATTTTTACCTGACCACACAACTATGTAACCCCTTGTCGCAAAAGCCTACCCGCTGGCACCAAAGCTGTATATTTTTTGACAACGACTGGATCCCCCACTGTTTTAAATTAAATTTGCACATCGTTACAGTTGATCTAACTTAAAAGATAGGAATCTTTATATCTCGGTATTGCCCCAGGAACGGGAAATACGCGGGGCGGGTTACACCGCGAGGCACAGCTATTTAAAAAGTCACAAATACCCCGACCAATTTAGAATTCAGCAATGTAATATAAATTAAGTTTTAGCCAAGATTTAATATGAAAATAGAATAGTTTAGTACCTCAATAAAAGTAATTTCAATTATTATTTAAATGTGTATAAAATAATTATGTTAAATTTGTGTAATCAAATTTGATTCAGACTAATGATCGGCGACAAAGTATTGAATGTTGTAATAATTTAGATTAAAATACAATAAAAAGGCGGCTTTGACAGGGTTCTTTTCATTTTAAGTAAAATCATCGCTATCATATTTTTAGATAAAGGTTTAGACAAGACATACAGAATTATGAGTTAAGTAACTACCTATAGGCTTCAGCCATAATCGCGCATTGTGTAAATTGTGTATGTGATCCCCATTTGTGACACCTTCATACGTCTCTCTAATTATACATCGTTTTCATAATTAAGTTCTTTGTTGGCTTTAACATCACGCGAGACGCCAGTATAGGTAATACGCTTTCATTAAAAACATTCCCACATGATTGACGCTGTCTTTTGTTCGTGCGGCAGGAACGCAGTAGTTTCGCAGAGCACAGTACGGTGATGTAAGCGATGCTTATTCGTAAGTTATATTGCGCCCCTGGGTATTGTCACAGCAGCGAGTGTTTGTACAAACTGCGCTATTGTTCTTGCGGTTGCATATTGCTTTTTGAACAACAAATGTTATCATAACTTCTGTATAATGCACATTCAAACAAATTAAAGGATATACAACTGTAATTTTAAAGTGATTAAAGTTGAGCGTTGTATGTAATAGACCACAAATTTTTGTTATTGATTTTGTCATAAATGTATGAATGAAATTCATTTTATTAACATACTAGCTGTTGCTCGCGACTTCGTCCCCTTTGATATGTTTTTCCATTATTTCTTCGCTCCTATTAGTCGTAGCGTGATGTTATTCAGCCTAAAGCCTTCCTCGATAAATTGTCACTTTAATAAAAAAATAATTTTTCAATTCGAACCAGTAGTTCCTGAGCGCGTTCAAACGAAGAAACAAACTCTTCAGCTTTATATATTAGTATTGATATTTAAAAACCTCTCCTACATAAGCTTAATGAGTGAGTATTTTCATGATAAATTCAAAATTTCATATAATTTTAACAGATTTTGACTGCTAATGATTTCATTCATTAACAATTTCCAAAGAGAATTGTTTGGGAACTCCCCTCGAGGACTTTAAAAAGGCAGCCTTCTCAAAGAAAGCATCTTTTGTGGACCCGAGCTTCTCCCGAGACAACGGGTCACTTTTCAAAAGTGCTTTCGAAACGAAAGCAAGGTTATTAAAGTTTAAAAAGAACGTAAGGTACCTACGATTATTTTTTAAAGTTTCTAGAAATTCAATTCATTGTAATAAAAATACCTACAGTGCATACTGTCATTAAAATAATGTAATTTCAACCACGCTAGTAAATAGAAAAAGCAATAAAAAAAAGAATCACTACATCAATGTATTTATATACTTATCAAAAACTGTTTTAATTTTAGGTGGAATAAACGTAGATATAACTTTAAGAACGTTGTTATTCGATTCTTTAAAAATTCATAAAAACTCAAAAAGCACGGTGCTCATATGCTAAACTGTTCTCGTATTAAATGTTTTAGCGAGAGAACTGGAATATGAAGTGGTTAATTTGAATTCTGAGTCAACGCTCCGGACCCCGGAACGGCGGGCGGCGTTCCGGATGTCGCTTTTTATTAAACTTTTTTATTCATTTCCTTTCAGAACGTAGCGAACTGAAAAATGGAACACTAAAACGTGTAATCGTTTTAATTGAACTTTACATTACCATTTAATTAGAAACTACGCCAATAGCGAATAAATTCGACATAGTGAGAATATGTATCGATGTTTCTTATATCTTACTGTTAACAATTTTGCTATTTTACTTGGGATCTTTCGTTCTGTTGACAGCTCATCTGCACATTTTTTACTTCTCAATATTGTTCCTTAACTTTTAATACAAAATTCATTACATATCAAAACTTAGGTAGGTATATAGTATATATCTCAGCTACAATATTAGGTAGGTACTGTAGAAATGGATTTCAAAGACGGTATGGAATTAAACCAACCCTAGGTATGCGCTTTATGCTCAGTAATGTAATTCACTTAAAGAATCTGAGGAAAAGCTATTTAGAAACATTGGTTTAAATAGGTTAGCTTTTCTTGAATTGAATAAATAGGCTTAAGGACATTTTAAAACGAATAAACGTGAACGAATAAGTTTTGTATAATGAGATTAATTCGAAGGTACGGATACTCTCGTACTAACTAAAAAATAAAATCCTACGTAGATGTTTTTAGAGGCTTTTAAAACTGCAAACTCAAATGATACATTTAAAAATAAGAGCGGTGCGATCATTATGACGTTATCCTATTAAAAACTGCACGTTCATTCATCAAGTTTTCAATAACGACCAGACGTTGAATTTAAATTATAACACGGCGGCCCTTTTACTTCTCACTAGCTCTGAATAATAACAATCTGAATTAGTTCATAAATGATAATGAAAAATGTCGTCCTCGAGTGGCGAGCACACAGTGTATTGTGATGTAAAGGTTTGGGCGTCATCATTCCCTCTCACAACAATGTCGCATTTTTCCTGAGTGACACTCAAGCTTGAATAGAGGCCATTAGGACTCCCTGCTAAAGATTCCCGCAGCGGCGCGATTTCGAGCAAATCGCTCGGAATAATGCATTAGATTTATTTTCTATTGACGAATTACTCTATCTAATGGAAGGAAGTAAATTTCATTAACATTTAGAAAATCCATTTTATCTGTTTTATACTTTTATCAGAAACGTTCCTTCTAAAACGTTTATTGACAGAATCTCTTTATATTTACTTGATGAGCATTTCATTTAAGAGAAAATACGATGCTCCTTTTATTGGCTTTTCCATAAATATTATATACCTACTTGAGGCCAATCGTTAGTTTGATCAACTTATTAGATAGAAAGTTATGTAAATATAGTACGCGTCATTTATGTTTAGCGATGGATGAAAATAGCTCCGCATCGGTAGAATCGCGCTCGTAATTGACGTATTGATGCGAGAAAGACAACACGACTGGGACAACCAATCAACGCTCGCGCACCCGACGATCACGCGCCCCACACGCCGCGCCGTTACCTCGATACCTTATTTTGAACTGATACGTTACGTTACCTCGATACCTGAACGAAACCTGCGCAGAATGACTTCAGCGCTAAAGATTCGTGACGCGTACTATACCTATTGGTTTTTCCTGTCATTAAAAATATATTTAGTTAACTAAAATATATATTTGAGTTTGGTGTGTGTTATGTATGTACGTTATTTTTTATATCCGACATATTATTTTTTGTATTCAAATTTGTTTCAACTTTTACCTTAGCTTAAAAATCTTTTGAATAAATGATAGAATCAAATAGTCAGATAGAGTCGAAAGGATTTTCGTAAAGACGTTTTGTATACGGCACACATACTTGGAAAGAGTATACACTTAGTATTGTTTAAGTCGTATAGTAAATAGTTTGAAATTCCCTCTAAGTGCGATGCGACTCACAGACGCCTTAAAAGCGTATTCATGTTGCTGAAAAGTTTTTCACTTCACATTCAGGATTGCAAGGGAAACGGCGACGTGACGAAAACGAAACGACTAATTATTGTTGTTTGTTTGTCTTTTATTTGCTGTGCATTTAATGCGAGTAGATATATTATAGTAATGTGTCGTTGATTATATCTCTCGTTTTATTGATGTTTTGATTGATTTAGCGTATATTATAGTAGATCTATAGATATATAGATATTATATCATAGTATTTTTGTCGTATTCGTGAGGGTTTAAGGGAACAAGTGGACCAACATTAGGGTACATAGTATTTTTTTAAGTCTTTCCAAAAAAAAAACTAAAGGAATATCTCTTTAAAACCGTGAACTTTGAAAATGTCAGTATGGGACTATTTACGCGGCGGGTATAAATTTAGGATTTGTCCCTTGATAAGGCGCTATTTACAGGCCATATCAGTGCGGTGCAAATTCCCAAAGCACTTACGTCTACACTTGGCAGAATTTATGGCGGGGAAATAGATTTGCATAATCGAACATGTGAATCTCAGCGGTCCCAGATACGCAATTATTACATCTTCAAGGATTTTTAATGACGTCATCATAATTATTTGATGAATCATATATTTTTAGCTTAAGGGTTTAGGTTTTGGGTATACGGGGTTTATATTTATTAATAGTATTTTACAAATAAGTAAAACTTCAACTAACTATTGTTTAATATATTTATTTTAATTAAGTGCACTCCAGGTTCCAATTTTTAAAACAGCCAATAATACAATTTCGTAGTTGTGTATCTATAGCACGAAAATAAATGATTGGGAATACGATGTCAGTTCAGAATAATTAAATATTAAACAGAGTGCTTGTAGCAATAATCCGATTATGTCAGAAAATACATACCTGTTTGTAGTCGTTTAATTGTACGATATATTTGCATAAGATAATTATTGTTTCGTTACGAACGGTTGTCACTCAATTTCTCTACAGAAACAATAATATGATAAATATTGAGTTTATATGTTTAAAATTATTTATAACAGGGTAATGTTCTACTTTCTTATTATAGGGATATGAATAGGAATTGAAAATAGGAAAGATAACACTTTATAATATGCATGGTTGTTATTACTAGACTAAAAGTAGATATACAAATAATGTATTTGTGAACTGGTGAACTGTGAACGTTAAAGTCAGCTGAAATAAATGTAAATCGCGAAGGCCTCATTTTCCCGCGGACGTATTGCCCTGTTATTTAACTTTTCCCAGCAAATTGCTGCCGCAGTGCATTTAACCAAATTGCCCAAGTAAAAAACTCTTTGTACTTGCAAAGATAAATTTAACATTGACAAATTAAAGATATAGTTAATTTATATCTTTTGTAATTAACACAAACCTTTTTTTAGCATTTTCTTTGTATGACGTTGTTTTGTTACGTGTACAAATTTCTCTTTGTACTTTCTAATTTATATATTCATTTCAATCAAACGTTATTGCTTTATATTTCGGACTCAACAACCAGATATTTCTGTAGCTATCATATATTCCGCATAATTCGTGATTCTCGTAGTATATCACTACTCTTAAGGTACCTATCTATTTATTTGGAATTTACTGATATAAGACATGATGTACACAGCCTTTAATACATGAGCGACATGAGCGCGCACTTAAACTAACACGCTGCTTTGTGCCTTAATTTAACGTCACACTCTATGAATTTTAATACCTCTCATCCCATCCTGTCCTGTTAAAACCTTAATAAATGAACGTGGAAATACTTGTATTCCATTAAATTAACAGTATCCGTGTCCCGCACAATATCAAGGCGTTTTATTTAACATGATACTATCATTTTATGAATATTTTTTCTTAACCTGTAAGAGATGTTATGAGAATTACTACCTACCTGTGTGAACCTTATGCTGGTAATATTAAAGGTTCTTAAAAAATACAATACGTAAGAATAAGAATAAAATATATAAATAAACTATTAATTTAATATTAATCGTTACTATCACACATTTAATAAAGTTTCATATTACCTGAGTTTTAGAGTTCTTATAATATATCATAGTAATTTAAAAATTTCTTTGATAAAATATACTATTTTTTACAATACCATTACAGTATATCCAATTCGATAGTGTACTCATTCATAACAATTGAGAACAAACGCATTGAGCAATAGTTTTAGTACCTAATTACTATCTAAATATTTACTGAATTTTTTGACCTTTACAAGAATCTTGCACTGACGAAGGTTTATCGTGCATTTTAAATTGCCGATAATCCGGGAATATCGTACAGGGTGTTCATAAAGTATACAGGCGATATGATACCGGACACGAGCACGGATAACGGCCCGGAACGAGCGGTTCCGGCGTGCTACGCGTCCGGTCACAATCCGACTACCGGCTTACCCGGCTGATGGATTTGTTTTACGATACATGGAAAATCATACAACGGAGTCATGTTGGAAAATTTACTCGAAAAATTGTCCGCTGATGGTCCCGTACCTAGAAGAAAATATTGAGGAAAATCATAAAGTTAAAGTCGAAGCTATTGGTTATGCTATAGAATTATAACATTACCTTTTTATTTAGATGTCTGCGTTCTGTGCTATAAAAATAAAAGAATGCTTAATTTTCTAAGCGATTTTGTTGCCAAGGAAAATATCAAGATATTTAATTTTATTTTAATGTAGTTTAGTGCTTTTACTGGTACAGAAATGTTAGCGGTATTCGACCATCAAATGCGCAAAAACAAAGACATTTCTCAATGCCATTTGTAGATGCATCTCTTCGATTAAAGTAAAGCTTTGAGAAAAAACAATAAGGAAAAATGGTATAAAGTCGTTGAGTTGGGCGACACCCATTTAACTGATTGCAGCGACCTCTTTCCCCTGGCTTTGTTTGTGGAGCTCGCCATAGCAACGTAAGCATTCAAGCTTACTTGTAACTGAGTGCGATGCACCCAGCAATTATAGTAAAGGTTATAACACTTTTAATCACCTGTCCCGTGTTCTACGTGAATGTTTTGTAGCCGGTCTATGCAATTCAGGTTAATGTATTCCAACTTTCTAATTATAAGTATGTATTTACAGACACATTGTTTAGTATCTATCTTCCTTGTCTCAAATATTTTCACAATTTTTGTAATGCACAATAGTGTTTTATATAAATAAAAATCTATTATTGATCGTATAAAAGTTAAGAAAGTAAATAAACGAGGTAAGCAACTGTAGGGCCTATTGTATGTCTTAGCTTTGCGAAGTTTCGCAAGTTGTCAGAGCAAAGGATCTAAGTCTGCAAAATTATGTTTATGACGCGACGGCTTCACCTTTTGAAAGCCGCTTTCTAGTGCTCTGTCTACATCATTATCAGATAGTTGCCTGGTTTTATCCCTTTTTAAAATTATCTTATTGTATAAATACTGCGAATAAAATGTTTATTTTAAAGCAGCTTGCGCTCGCTGCGAAGATAATTATGGAAGCAGCCAAGCCTGCTAAAATAAACATTGAAAAATATAAACAACAAAATGCAGTAAAAATACCTTCAAGAAATATAATTTAATGTAAGGTAAACAAAATCCAGTTGTGCTTTCTGTTTTGTAAGCTTTAAACCTCACTTCCATCTCGGACATAATTAATAAATTTTTCGGGATGTTTGTGATAGGTAAAATCGAATAATAATTTACATAGTTACACTAATGATCAGTTTTATGAGGTGTCAATGATAACCCAGGTTTGTTAAACTTTAAAATATATTAATTTTTTTATTTAAATGTATATCCTATCCTATAATCCCGACAATGGTGCGATTGTCTCTTTCAATGTGGTTTGTTGAAACAGAGTTCGCGACAAATAGTTGAATCGATCGCGTGCTCAGTCCGAGTGGCCATTAGTAAGCCAGCCGAAGGGTTCTCGTGGCCGCCTGCTGAAGCACCCTCTGTTCAAGTGCTTTGTCTTTCCTGCATGCCAGTTTGATACATGTATTTTGACTTTCATTAAAATTGCTTTTAAGATGCAAGGGGGACTAGATTGAATAGCGTTCTTTATTAACACCTAGCACGTTTGAAACAAAAGCCAAACATTTTAAAGTTATTTTTATTGCCTATATATTATTCGGTACATATATGTGTAAACTTTTTGTTAAGTATGTATAGGGTTTAAATTAATTTCATTCATATTTTTGTGTTATTCAGAATTTGTCACAAAAATGTTTTTATATAGATAGTTTTTATATATTTATATAGAAACAGTGCCCCGTGGTTTTACCCTCATTTATATATGTATTTATTTTACACATAAAACTTTTTAATCACTGTATCAGCTATACATAAAACAATGATATATTTTATACATTTTAAAAATGGGTATAGAGAAAAAATGTTGAAGCATTTTTATGAGTCGAGATTCTCTTATACTTTTAATTAATGCCCATAAATTAAATAAGAGCGCTTTAGTGAGGAGCACATGTGAAATTACGTATAATATGCAACTTGGCGCATATTATGTAAGGGCTATTAGGGAAAAGTGGAAATTGTAATAAAGCCCTCTATTTCGCACAAGTTAGCACGCATTGAGCGCAGTTCAAAAATATTTTATTTGCGAAACATTTGTACTACTCCTGTGTTTATCGAGTAACGAATTGTATAAAAATGTATATTTTATCTGTGTTAATATTACGGTACGATGGGTTTTAATCTTTTGCCATTATAAGTGGAAATGAAAAATATTATTCAGTTCATATTTTACTTAGTAAGTATATTGGTTTCATGGTTATTTTTAATGGATAAAAACGGTATAGGTATATAGTTGTGACTATTCTGTTAACACAAAAATTTACAACAAACAACAAGTATCAGGTGTCAAGTAATATCATTTAGAAATATAATATGTTATTGCGTATAATGATTATAAAGATCGAACAAAACAAAGACGAATTTTGTTCTGCATTCTGCAGTCTTTATAAATATTCCCAAATTTAAAGCGATGCTTGGCAAAGTGTTGTTGCAAGAGATATTTTGACAGATTAATTATTAATAAAAAAATAGACGGGATGTTTCTCTGGCTCTTAAGACATCATTTAAATGTCTTATATTTTCCATTTGTTGTATATATGTCACCGAAAGATAACAAGAACAGAAAATTTATAAATTTCCTAGGATATTTATAAACCTACATTACTAAATTTATAAACTTACCAAACTCACACGTAAAATAATCAGTAAGCAATAACCAAACGTCACGGCGTTTGGTTGAATGACTGTCAACATCAACCAATCAGGGAGCATTGTGTTATTTGCCGTATTAAAAAAAAGCGTAAAATTAAAAGCTCTTCTTTGATTGATCGAATCATTTAGAACCTTACGAATGAATTGATAAATTTACCACGAGACGTCGTAAAATGATAAATTTGCGAAAATGTGGTCGTAAAATAATACAATTTATCTCTCGTTTAGAACCCTACGAAGGTTTATAAATTTCCTAGGAATTTCATAAACTTGCTGTTTTTGTTATTTTCCGGTGACATATACATACTTTGTTGGCTTGTGACTGGCGATTACAGTAATGACATAAGCAATTTGCTGACGATAATTCAACAGGCGCATTAATTGAGCATCGACGGAGTTCTGCGACAGAGATACGACACGACGGACTTCAAAAGGCCGGCCTGTGTGCCATTGACAGCTCTCGGAGCTTTGAAATGTTGGCAAACAGGATTTTATGGCGTTAATATTAAATTCCATCCTAGCTGGCGGTAAGGCATTACTTTTACGGTTAAATTCAAATAAATCATTTAAGGTAATCGATAAATCATCACTCTATATGTCAATAATTCGATATTTTATTTTGAAATTAAATTGGTTTTGGCACAGTTATTTCTGTCTGATTTGCATCTGATACAAGGAGGTATTGTTCAATTTGCCTTGGACAGCAAACCGAATATTGACTATTGATAGTATTGTCTTTCAAAACAATCTGCTATTGTTTTAAGATATGCTCTGCATATCTCAAATTGAAACCGATGCGGAACGGGAATTTTGGATCCACTTAAAACTTTTCGAGTCTATATTCGTATATCGCAGGACTAATTGGAATAAACCGTGTATGTGACTGTTTTTTTCATTCCATTGTGCTAGAACTTCAGCAAAATTTTACGCTAGGAATGATTTTTTCATATACATTTGAAATGCAACGTAATAAATTAATTACTGAGACACATTTTGAGAATAAAGTGAAAATAAAATAACAAGAATATTAAATGTCATGGAAACTATAACATGTAATTGTAGTTACAGGAATAAAAATAATAATATTAGGTGAATTACTAAGTCTTAAATATGTAGTATTAAAATAAGGTGCCGCAGCAAGAATTAAAGCAATGCTACGCGTAGACTTCGTAGTGCTAATTTGGATTTACTCTGCATCTAATAAAAGTAATTATAAACATTTTAAGTTAGCTATTATTTGTATTTAATACATTAAAGGATTATAACAAGTCACTGAATTTTGATAAGGTCGATGCGAGCACGTACACGACTTTCCAGGTTTCCATAATTAGTTCGGCGAGTGCGTCATAAGGGAACAAAAGGGTATCCTCAATTTCAGGATGCGGCCTTTTGTACTGCTTTTATGAGTCAATAGAGACACGAGAATTTTATTTAATAAAACCTTTATTTGAATAAAAGTTACTCGAATTTCAGAGGTATAATGTTACATAGTAGTAAGGTGTTATTTTTATATGACATTTAGTAAGTATATTTACGTTTAGTAAGTACTCGTAGTACCTTGTTATTTTTCTTTAGACGTGAAAAGATTTTTTAAAGAAAATACCTTGATGATAAGTAGCGCGACCAGCCTTTCATCAGTCTTCAAAATCGTAGTGTCATTTTTCATATGAGAATTTCATCGCCCTATTTAAGTCTCGAGTGGTTTTTGTATAAGACTACCTCTTTTATGTGTGGGTTTATTGAGATCTCGTTAATTTTAATGAGGCTACGGTGTGGAATAGTAAACGATATTATTTTGGTGCTTTTAAGAAGGTTAAACCTTTATTAATTTAGATGATAAGATATTCATAGTTTCATATGTTACCAGGAATGAAAATTTAGTTTCATTTACTCACGTGCTCTATAAGCCTTTCCTCTTTAACCCTTTAATAGTATACTTGTGAAAGTTTGTGAGGATGATTAATATGCCTTCATTCAAAAACTATTTCAATGATTTTAACTGAATTTTGGTATACGGGTGGATAAAACCTTAAATTAACACATAGGATAACTTACCTAGCAATGGCATTTACACGGCTAAATACAACCGCAGAGCATGGCTAATAACATTTTAAACCAAATATTAATATTTCATATTAATTTAGTTTAACTTATAATAATCTAAGATATTATATACGATATTATATTATACTATTCTATACGATAATATAGCTATACATATAATAAAAACGTAACGAGTCACTGTCTGTACATGGAATATATATGAGAAAAAATATTATAGGAGACCTTTATTAACGCAATAGAACCTAAAACAATGATTTTTGAAATTTTTGTCTGTTTGTCTGTTTGTTTGTGCACGTTAATCTCAGAAACGGCTTATCCTATGTAGATAGGGGTTTAAATGATTTATTGTGGTAAGCTTCACTTAACATTTAGTGTTTAATTCATGTCAATCGGTTGATAAATAAAAAAGTTATGGCAATTTAAGGAATCACGTTGAACTCGCTGAACGTTTGTTGGCGCGGGTTAGGCTATTTCACAAATGCTGCCGAAAGTCAGTTTTCTACGCGGGCGTAGTCGCTAGTGAATAAATATTTTTCTATATTACATTGCGATGATTGCAGTCTAATAAGTATAGACATAATTTGTACATGCGTTTATTACGTTCTTTAAGTTAAAAGTTGGATTTCGCCACCCGATTTACTTCTATTTCTGTACTGTTCAATAACTTTCCAATTGGTTTCCTGGAAGAAATCACATACTTGTGAGTCTTCTTAATTTTTATTTCATTCTTATGTAACAAAATAAATAAATAATTGTGAATGATCGAACGTAACTATAAACATTACAAGGTACAACAGACAGTCAAATGGATTTGTAACGAGACTACTTAGAAGCACATTACTATGTATAAGATAATTAAACAACGGTCTTTGCTTTAGAGGGCTCGAATTCATTCCAGTGACGGCGGCAGTGAAGTGTAAAATTGGCCATTGAGAAACGTTCCTTTCAGTGAGTATGTGCGAAATTGCGGGCTGTACAGTTTGTCTGGGTTCGCAACAAAGGCAAGAGCGGTGGAGGACGATGCCGCGGGCTTAAAGCGCTTACGGTTTAACGTCCCTAACAATACAGGGAGAACATTTAAAGTATTACATATCTATTTGCTAACGTGATACAAAGGACTTGCACGAAGAGAATTGTATACCTAACAGTGTAAAATTGAATTATTTTCAGTTTGTTAAGCGTAGCTACACTAATTTTATCGCAATTGTCAACAGTACCGTATGTGCGTTGCTTAACGATGCACTGTGAATAGTTCGAATATAAAATTTGGAAACATTTTTGGATTCTATTACATCTACGTGCATTAATATTATTATTTGTATCGTAATAACTATACCACCAGGATGTATCGTACGCTTTTGTTATAATTACGCACATGCTCAATTTACTCATTTTTTTTTTCAGCATCAATTTAAATTTTGTGAGGGCAAAATTCACGGCATATTACACCGTTTAAGCCAGAAATTGAGTGGCTCAGTGCTTCGCTGACCTTAATAAAGGTTTAAATCACAGTCGCCGGAAGGCTGCATCGGAATTATTCAGCCGATTGGGCCGATTGATCCGCGGACATGTTCAAACGACGCCGCTACGCATGACCACCTTCCATAAGGCTTCCTTGTTATTTACATTCATCCGGTTTGTTCCGTACAAAGCAATACCTATCCTTAAGTGGACAATCGTAAATAAAATTTAAAACCTTCATACAAATCTCTATGGATGGCTGTTTAATGAAATACTCGTTAATAAAAACATATTAACCTATTTCATGTTGGAGCCAAACAAGCAAATGTGTTTACAATTTTAACTGCACCTTTGTGAAAATAATCGAGGTCCAGCGACTATAATCGCATTTCTGTTCTAATAGTCTTCTTAATGTGAACTTTATAAATATTAACAAGTTACATAAAAGCGTGTTTTATTGAAGTGGTTATAAATTACCATCACATAGACGTCGATCAGTTTTCACGTTAATATTAATATCACGATAGGCACTCAGAACAAAGCGGATTATTGTGAGCGGGAATTTGTAGGTGACATTGGACGACATGCCTCCGGAATTCCAATCTAAGATGTTTGCCTTAAGAAGCTTTGATGTTAAAGACGAGAGAACAATATCCGAAGTCTTATTAAAGTGATATTTATGTGTAGAAGTGCCTACATGTTTAAGATTAGCTTTTTCTCTTGCGAGTGTACGGATGGTAGGTATTTTGCGTTGTTATGATTAAGAAAACCATTCATTAAGATGATTAAGGAATGCTTTAAATAAAATTGTCATGTAACTATCTGTGAAAATATTTTCAGCTGGGAAAGTTTAGTCACAATAATATTAAATTTGATACGACGTAGATAATCATCTGTAATATTTTGGAATTTGTTTGGTAGCGTTACAAGTATTCAATAACAAGATTAATTTTGAACTGAAATTATGAGGATTATGTACGTACTATCAGTACGATACTTAACAACTATGTATTACGAAGCACACATTTAATAATGATTAATTAATAGCTTACACCTAATCGCACTAATTGCTTATTAATTGGACAATGGAAATGGTTGACGAGATAACATCGCTCACCTGTAATTGGAATTAATATAAAATTGTACGAGCTTATTATATTGTACAGATTTTATGACATTTTATCTGATTATTATTTCAATACAAATTATTGTAATTTCAAAGTAACTTTTTTATTATTCTTATATAATATATCATCGAAATAAAGTAATTTAATAATACAATATATTCCTGTTATCATGAAAACGCAAACGAACACGAAGCGATGTTATCTATGAGTTAGTTACAAGAAATTTGAATGCTAAATGTGGCTTGCAGTTGGCTCAAGGAGCTCGTTTGAAATTCATGTAGTCACCACACGGGTCCAAAGTGGCAAAATAGGAATAAAATTACACAATGATGTGTTCTTTATGGCATGGAAGTTTGTCTTTATATTTTAGGAATACAGACTTCAACATCGGTAATGTTTTTAAACATTTAGTAGACAAAATTTACCTTGATACGACGATGGATTTAGTTACAGAAGTATAGAATGGCATAAAAATTTCTAAGGCTGATCATCTGTGGCTGGGATGGTCATCGGAACAACTTGTGGGGCTTTTTAGCAAGACCAGATTATTTTTCAGTACAATATTACATAATAAGGAAAAACCGAATCCCAACGAACATTTGTTCTGCTGGAACGACTGACATTGACCAACTTACCTGCTGATACAGCGAGCTATGCCGGTTACTGCTGTCTTTTATATAAAAATAATATCGTATTTAAACTAAAATTGGCATCATATTTTGTATAAAAATTATCGTAGTTACTGTTGTAATTGATTATAATGAGGTATTCTATAATATACGATTGTTGAAATCGCAACATATAATATTACAACACTATCAAACGTATATTAATCTTTAATTAACCTTTATCAAAACATAAATCCGAGGCTTAATCTTTGAGTCACGTTCAATAATACATTGAAATCCCGTTAATACCCAACGTCACGTTTAAACCTGAACGGAAACGGTCGTTCATTTATTAAGCCTACGTTTGTTTTCATACATTGTGTTTTTATATGGATTATTTATATAAATATTTTCAGCGGTAGTTCTGGTATAAAGGAAAGGTCCATTTAAAATATAATGTTTAAATGCCCCATAAGCACCTAATTAAATTTTATTTTAATATTTATTTAGGAATGATAACTTTCGAATCTCTCTCTGTTTGAACGAAACCAATGTTACAATCGGGCTAAATCGAACGCTTAGATTCTCAACTAAGCAAATATCTACAGGAAAAATTTAATGGAGGATACATTTATGTAATTGCCGGATTGCAAAAGTTGAACGCTTTTGTGCGGAAGCGTGATGTTCGGAGCGTGTTCAGTTCACTTTGAGGAGTATAATGGAAGCTAGAATTACGCATTGTACCTGTGTTGCCTCTCGTGGTCCCACTATTGTGGTGGACTTCCCTTTCATTACGGTAATGCGTCAATACTTTACCTCTAATTAGTTCATTCAAGTTATGCGGAAAGACATGAAAAGGTCGGACGTTATTTTTAATTTACCTCTTTTATAATAGTTCATATCTAATTAAGCTTTATAATTTAAAATGTCTTCTGAAAAGTCTAACATACACACTCATACACAATATCTAAAAAATAAAATAAAATAAAAAAGTGTTTATTGCTACTAAAACACAAATTAAAAACGTTATAATATCTATATACGTATAATTTGTATTGTGTGTGTTAAAGGTACCTAATGTAATATAGGTAAACCTATGTGCATTTTTGATAAAGATTTAATTATTGTTTTGAAATAAAAAACAAAATAAGGTATAACTGTTGACATTTACTATAGGGAATTGTTCCAAATCCACGTAAATGATTCCAAGTCGTATATTATACATGTACGCATATGCATATGCATATCACTTTATCGGACAATACAGATGATGTTTCGAGCCATTGAGCACACAACGATCAATGGACTTTGAACTGATTTCCTGGCCATTGAACATCAGATACATTTATAACATTCTTCGTGGTAACGATTGATGGTTGTACTCGTAATAGTTTATAGCTGTAAATTAACTAAAACAAATTTGTAATAACGATTCACAATTATTGTACTCTAAGAACGTATTACGATCAAAATTAAAAGTTGATTTAAGTAGTACTAATTTAAATGTCATCGTAAGTTATTTTTTATATATTTTTTACTCGGTCAAATTTATGCAAAATATTTTCCTTTAAGAAATTATTTTCATATTTTTCAACTAATAAATAGGATTCAATGATTAAAAAATACAAAGATCCTTTACAAGACTTGTTTCTTTTGACTTCATCTCTTAGCCACTTGAGATTAAAAAGATTCATATTTTTTATTGGACTGTTGCTCTACCGTCGCGTATCTCATTCAACGCTGGATCGCTTATAAGAAAATATCACAAGCCGATCCATTCTCGAGGCAATTAAAATTGCATTTATATATCGCATTTATTTTCGAATTTCATTCATGGAATCCAGCCTTTAGTAGCTTCTACGAATTCAAATCGTACAATTTTATTTAAAGAGGAAATCGTTCAGTGAGTTTTAATTAAATTTAGTTCATTTCGTTTGAGCATTTCAACGCCCTTTTACGATGAATATGTAAAATTTATTTTAAGTTTTATAGAAAATTTAAATCTTAATTTTTGACCGGTGCTTTTTTAATTTTACGCTATATGAAAGCCATTAGATATATTTTAAATTTCGTATTACTGACTAAACAGATATAAAATAACTGAAGAGGCAATGCCCTTTTAAAACTGATGTAGTATTTTAATGTATTTGCTATAAACTTCACGATGAGTCGGTTGAGTTCATGATTGGTTTTAGAAACAATTTGTTTTTTTTAGAGGTTTTAGTCGTGCTTTTTTTCCTAAATATATAAAGTAGTTCCATCGAAAAGTAATACTACAAAGAATGTCATACGTAGAAACACAACTTTCGTTTTTATTTTTTTTTATTACGAGAAGGTTTATTAAAAAAATAGGTATCGATAAAATCTTGAGAGGTGTTACTTAAGGAAGGTACTAGACACTTTCGTTTTAAGAGTCCTTGAATATTGAATATCACTCTTTGCCGAGGTAAGCTTTCTAGATATCCTTTTATAAAACTTACTTAAAGGATTTTCTTGATACCTTTTTTATTCCAACAACATTTACATTTACATACAGAATTATTTATTAACAAAGTCATGACATAAAATCATTAGGCTAATGAATATTTGATATCACATCTAATCTCGTATTGATCTAAAATGTTTTCAATGAAATTACACATCTGTATTCATATAGCACTCAGCATTATGGTTTTTTCGATTTACTCGAAATAAATCGCTAATGGGAGGCAGAGCAAAGTTGCCAAATAATTCACTCTAACTGGCTGGGGCGTGAGGCCATAAACAATAAAAAGCCATAAAATTTCCCTTGAAAAGTGATTTTGCCACACATCTAAAGCTCACGCACATCTAAATAATCAACAACGTTATATCAGACTGGATTTGCGTTTGTTTAATGTGTTGTTTTGATTCCTTTTTGTTATTTCGAAGAGCTTATGGGATCAATTTTTTTTCGGTAAGCCTCTACGCTTTTACCTATGGAATAATAGCTAATGGAAATCGGATTCGAATTATGTTATAGAACGAATATTCTGTTTTCACTTGGTGATTATAATTTTACCATGTACATTCTTCTGTGAAACCAAATTTCATCCGAGCTTATAGAAATAATTTAATGAAGGTTTATTGTTACTTTTTAGCTGGAAGATTATGGGGTAAAATATAATTAGCTTAAGTATTTTTTTATATATAAGTATGAATATAATTAACACACGAATAATATCTCACTATTAGGACCAGTTACTGATAATAATTTTAAAACAAATATACTGTTGTAAGTAAACAAGGAAATCGGTATTTTAATTCTAAAAAAAGCCTTTTATCTTCCTTATACATACTATTTAAAACGCCTTTTCATTTTTTTATAAACTCGTGTATGACAAAGGAAATTTAGTAATAATGTAAGTGTTGCGTTCAGAGCGTCCTCATTAACTTATCTCGGAACTGGGAAGGCGATGACGCTTATCTAAAACGACTGTAAGCGAAGCCTTTGCCTGTAATATAGCGATGTTCCTGTTGTGAATATTGTATGCATGTAGCATGGATATAGTTGTATTACGCTATCTGTACCCACGGTTTTGCAAGCGTAAAACGTGATTCAAGCCAAAATACACCTATCTTTGTTTTTGAAATAAAAAAAATATGCTGAAGAAGAACAAAAAATGAGTTCAATACTACACTTAAATTGTATCTTCATTCACACGTTGGATTTTTATTTGCAACATTACTATGTCATACTAATAACACACACTCAAAGAGAATCTCAGTCTTGCTAAAACGCCAGCTAGAAAATATGATTATGCATGGTAACATAGTATTCATACTTGGAAATGCCGACTAATGTTTTCCTTGAAACTTAAAAGCACTTGCAATTTATGATATGAATTAATAATACACTTTTAACCCACTTAACGTTATATCTCGTGTGGGATTTTGTTCGGGTGGCGTACTTTCACGCGTCCGTTGCGATAAAAGCCTCTTTGTGCGAGACCTCCATGGACGGAATAACTCTTTCAATGCCTAGATTGTACACACGAGAGAAAAATGCCGAGGGCAGACTTTCAGCTCGGATTTGCCTCGTAAGTATACATTATTTATTTTTAAAAGAACTCTTAACGTACTCTAAATGCTACGGAAGTAGTTTTGTATGGAAATCTTGGTTTAGAATAAGCTTTCGTTTAGTAAGCTTGTAATGTATTTATAAGGCTTTCTGTACTAACTTGAGATTATATTAAGTATGTATAATGATTAAGTATTAACAGTTTTTTTACAAGAGAAAAAAATCTAATAATTCGATATTGTTTTATGAGTTTGAAAACATTTAATATGAATTTGTTTACATGAAAACAAAAAGCTATATATAAATTAAAGATAAATTAAATCATATTTAAATAAAACAAAAAACAATAGTAATTTCACATTGGAAATACGTTTTGAACTTTTTACTTAAATTAATAAAGATTTTAGTTGTTTGAGAAATACAGCTAATGTTAAAATTACTTTGTAGACCACGTCTGTTTAACCCTCATGTAATGGCGCTTGTAAATTCGGTGATAAATGAGAGATTCGCGTCGCGGCGACAAAACACGAAAGGGCTTTTAGTGCTCTTAGTCCACCTGGTTGTAGTTGAAAATGAAAAATTGTCGCCATTAAAGTATTGCTAACTATGTTTTATACTATACCTATTGCCTTTATGTATTTTACAACACGTACACGCTAGCTTGAAGAAACGAAAAAATGTTGGAACTGAAGGAAAATAACGTACGTCGTACGTTGTAAGGAAGGTACTAAAACGACATTGATTTTCTAATGTATGTAAAATTAAAGAATTAAAAAAATATATTAAAAGTTATGTTATAATATATTATTTTAATTCTTTAAAATATTATATAATTTGCCATGATGTGGTAGGTATATAAAACAATTTTCATATTAGTGAAATGAACATATAAATGTAAATAAATGTTGGGATGTGCTGTTGGGATCAAATTAAAACTATTATTTAAAAAATTAAATAAATTTGCTTCTTTAGAAAAAGTGTATGAGATAACTTGTGGTCGAATTTTATGCATAAAATCTAATTAAGGAATACGATGAATGTCGTCTTTAATTTTAAATAGTAAATTATAACTTAACACCAGACATTTAAGTTTTAACTCAATATCCGGTTTCACACTTTGAAACAAATTGTTCTAAAAGTTAAACAGCCTTTGAGTAGGTAGGTTTGAATAACAAGTTGTAACGCTCATGTTATTCATTAAGACAAGTTCTTATTTAAACGGAATCCTCACTGAATCTCAGTTTTTATTATGAGCTTATAAAAAGTAATGCGATTTTTTCGATATGTAAGCAAGTAATTCATGTTTTTCTAAACTATTTGTTTATTCTTCCCATTTGTTTCTCATTTCATTCGTACTGTCTTCTTTTTATTTTCAGCATCGCGTTTACTTATAACTACACTATTCCGACCGACGGCAACTTTTATTGTTCTTTTTTCTACGACCGAAAAGGTTTACGTCGCAAAAACTGCCTTTTGAGATATATACCTTCTATATATTTCTTGCGTAAATTACTGAAACTCCGATAAATTATTCTGATACACGGCACGAGCCAAGTTTTATAAAGTTGAGGTTTTTTTGTATACGTTTTTTCGCTCTAATTAGTGGTCTTGCGGGTATTAGGGATTTTGTGCTGGAGTTTATAACTTTTTAAATTTTCATTGTGATCTGCCTGCGGAGTATACGGTGGTGGTAACTTTAATTTGGTTTTATAAGCTCGTGTCAATGGTTTTTTCAACGTCTAAGTGCTGAATAATGTAGCTACGGGATTGTTAAATGTAATTATTATTTTTATTAAAACAATATTGTATTTTTTATTTAAAAACTAACTGTTCAAGTATTGCATCACTACAACGAAAAAACACTATTTAAGCAGTTTTCTTAAAAAGTTCTTAAGTTTTGTTGTTAAAAAACGAGAATCTTTTTAAGCGAGTAAGTCGTAGAACATTTTCCAATAGAGACTTATCAGGGTATATCAAGAATCGGACGTGTCATAAACACAAACATCTCTCGCAAAGGAGTCGGCAGGAAATGAAGGTTGTCTACAGGGCGGCGTCATTTCCTCCTCGGCCAGGCCGGAACCGAGCACTCGCTAACGCGCCATTATCGCAACGCCATCTGCCGTCGGCGTTGTCTACGCTCTTTTGTTTTACACTCTTTAGAACATTCGAGATGCTTTACAGGTGCTTTAAATGTGTGACAAAGTATTTGTTCCGTGAAATGACGGCGTTAAAAGTTACTCGCTGCGACAAACTATGCGTGCATTTTTTCGCATATTTAAATTACGTAACATTGTTTTCATTAATGTTGTGAATTAACAAGTGATATAATATGTATCAAGTTGATACGTACATAATAATTGGTTTTATTTTAGTACATAGTAATTAAATAAAACCAAGTTAAAATTAAACTAATGATTATAAACGATAGAAACAATGGATGACACTGCAAGTTACTTGAACTGTGTTGAATAGAATAGGGATGATCTATTAGCGACGTGTAAGCCTGATACACCCATTGTATTAGAGCCGATACAGCTTTTGTTAACAGCTATATACGTAGGAAACAGGATAATCGATAGACCTATATCGCCTTGTGATGAAACCTTCTAAGTCGACTACAAAAGTATATTCCCAACCCTAAACGGATAAAATATATAATTATAACAGTATATAATATACAAACTCGATAAATAATTTCAATTAATACGTTAAAATACATAAATCAAACTTTTAAAACTCTCTAAATAGGAGTACATTGGGCCGATTAAATCAACGCTATGTAAAGGACTCGCCAACTTACGTAGATTTCCATAAAATTGAAGTCTGTGTGCTAAGGGACAAGTTGAGAACTCCGATACTACGAGTAAGTGACAATGGCTGCCATGCGCTAACCAGACGAATATTGTAACACTATTTCTAACTTGTGACTATTCTGCATACATTTTGTACTGTCACACGTTTCATTAGATAGAAGTTAGAAGGAGATAGTGCTATATAAAAGTACGTACTTACTATCTTTTTCTAACTTCTATTCTACTTCCATGTTTATATTATGAAGCCATTATAAAAACACAGACGTCAACGATTTTAAAAACTAAACTTCTATAAATTTTGTGTGTGTATATTTAGTATCTTATAAAATGTATTAGTGTACAAAATAAGCATTAACAAAACAAAGTAAAGCCAAGTTGCTGGAGCTTCGCACCGCTTTAAATAGTACTAATGTTAACAAAGATAACGAGCATTACGGGCTGGCCTTGTTTGTAAAAGTATCACTACTTACTGAACTCAAATATTTATTTTAAACTCGTTTTCAAGCTAAAACGCTGAAGAGGAAAATAGCTATAATGGGTTCGATGAAATAAACACGTGTAAGTAGGCTTTCATTTATTGATATTACAATCTTGAGTTAGCTAATATAATAATACCTATAAGTATAAAATTCAAGTACGTACCAACAAGGGAGAAATCTCGAACTATGCTTTTATTTTAAATTTTCATAGTATTAAATTAAATAGTTAAAATATTATCTGTTATTGTTTTCCTGTTATATACTTATTATTGATACTTTTGGCAATAAAGAGTTTGTTTTTATGAACATCTATGTAATTGAATATACATCAAGCGAATTTAAACTTATTTCGCTCATACTATAAAAACTTCTTTACAAATCAATTTTGTTCCGTTCAAGTTAATTTCAACGTATTGTGTGATCGAATTATCGTGAAATGGTTGTAGTTGAAGCAACATGCAAATGCTTGGAAGTTGTTAAAGTTATTTACATGCAACATGCTTGCCGGAGTTGGCGAACTGCTCTCATATTGAAAGAAGGAAAGTTTTGCTTGCGTACTGCAGCGATTTACGAACTCCTTAGTTTACTCGTAGCGAACGATTTTCCTATTATGTTACTAAGTACTTTCAGTTTATTGAAATAATATCGTTTCAATCTCAATAGCCAAGTTAAGCCGAAATATATGGTTCGATATAAATAAAATGAAATCGTTAACTAAAATAAAATTCATACTAACTGAAAGCAATAAAATTACACGACTGGAACAAACTTTACAAAATAATGAGTACAGTTTTTGTTATGTAAAAGTTTTTGAAATAAACATGAGGTATTGTTTCAAAGTATACGATTAATGTCGCTCGCTGGGACTCACAGCTGCTCTCAAAGTCAGAAATAACGATATTGAAGTTTGGCGTGAAACTTGTGCATAAAACCTGCACTTAGTAACAAAGATGCAGGCGATATAAACTTCCACAACTTAGCGTCTGTAAAATGTCGAAATGTGAGTAAAATATGTTTGAAAATTACATATACCGAACAAAACCGAATTGATAAAATGCGAACAATAATAATTATTTATAGCTATTACATTAGGTGAAGTGTTTCTAAAGCCAATAAAAGATTTTTTCTACAATCTTATATATACTCGTATACAATACACCATAGAAATATAAAAAACTAGCTCGTTTAGATTTATATGACAATACACTGACTTGCATGCTAAGAAAGTTTAGCATTAGCAACAATATCTAGACAAAATATCTAACAATTTCTTGGTCTTATTGTTCAAATTAGGAGCTAAAATATATGCAATTGAGAGCATCTTATCGTGCACCAGTTTGCTTTAATCTAATTTGCCTTCTGCGCTTCCAAATTTTCTTGAAGAATACAAAAGATTCTTTGAGTCATATTTTGTTAGACTAAAAATAGTAGATAATGTTTTTACTTAAATTACATTAACATTATGAAAAAATTGCATACAATTTTCTACGTTTCTTAAATTTGCATAGATTTATTAATCATATGTATTAACAAGATACAATAATTAATTATAGACTCAATTAGACTAATACCTTATAGGTAATTTTACACTTCACTATTCTATGCAACGAATGTATTTAATATTAATATTCTAAAAGCTTTCACAATGGAAGCATTAATTTTACATAATAATTCATATTTTCGACGTGGCTGACATCAAGGTAAATGTAGTCTTCCAATTTCCAATAAATAGAATGAGATCTTAAAGATTTTGTGTCTTCGAGATAAAAGGTCTACGTGATTAATTATGCATTGAAGTTAGACGTACAAAATTTATTTATTAAAAAAAGGGGCTTTCTAAATATATTTTTTATGCACAATATACATTGGAATCTATTCTATTATATTATACTATGTATATATTAATAATTTGTATTTTTATTATTATTAAGTAGAAATGTTAAGTTGCTAAATCATATCCATTGCTTGCTTGTTGAAGTGCTTATATCTATATGCAATAGTTCTTTTCATAAGAGATCTGATTATTTTAATAGTTTTTGGATTAATGCTTAAAGCGATGGAATCAAATCCAATAGTCTGTTATGTCGGGTTTTATATACGCACCATGTATGGATACTAAACAGTCTTAAAAATGTTTCCATCAATTCCAATTGTCCAAAAGCCAGCGAACTTCTGGCGACTTGCCAATTCCAAAATAATGTTTTTGACCGTGCCTGAGTCTAATAATCGACGGCTATTTCATAAATTGGACCTAGGTCCCACTAATTTTCATTTGCGATGGTAGCTGAAAATAGCTGAGAGCAGTAAGTAATAATGGTTATGCAAGTATTTGAATGCAACGTTCGCCATTTTGCAACGCAATTAAATGTTGCCATCTGAATGAAACTTTGAAATAAGCTGTGTTTCTCTGGAAAAAGTCCTTTGTCTCTGTTGAAGGTAATAGATTTTATCGTCCTTTGAAACAATAGAATTGTTACAATTGTGAATTTCTTTTGGACAATAACCGTACTTCATTATATATACGTTTTCCATAGTATATATTATTTTATTAATACACGTTCTGTTTCTAATATAAATAGTTATCCTCCTTATTTATAATAACTATATACTACTATTACTCGAATCCTTGAAAAATGATTCAATACATTATTTTTAAATTTTTTAAGTCTACCAAATGTTTGAGTTCATAAGATAATAAATTAGGCATCGTTAAAGCTATAAACTGACGTTATAATATGGTTTAATCGACTCTAGCAACTACTTATTATTCTTGGAGCGGATTGATGTCTTTACGGAAGAATTCTTATTGGACAAACGTTTTAAATCTATCCGTTAACAGATATGTATTAATTACCTAAAAACCGGAAAGATTATAGTAAATAGCAAAATTAATTCATAATATTGTTTCAAAAAGTATAAAATATATAATGCATATCTTTAAAATTAATAGCCGTACTTAAGGAAAAAAATATAAGAAAAGGCCGTTACAATGAAAGCTGTATCACTTAACCTACTTTATGGAAGAAAACGTGAGAATGTCAGTAATGAGGATATTATGGTATGACTTTTAAGTACCAGTCTACAGAGACCTAATGGAAGCACTTATCTCAGTATGCTTATCCTACATAAGGATGACTCAAAGCTAGGCAGTAGGCTCTAAGAATTGAGTGTCATACTCCAGAAGACAATAATCAAGTGATATCGTTTGGCCGAAGCCGGCAGTTTGCGCGCGTTTTCGATACGGTACAGACGTGTCTACCGCGCAAAGCAAGGAAACTTTCCGATACTCGATTTCGAAGTTCAGATTGAAACTATGAATTATGCTTCCATTGACTTTAGGACTGAAAAGTGAATGACTAGGATGTGGACTAGTGAATGTATCATGTGCGTGAAAAATGAGTATGTGTTTGTGTAATGATTTCGTAATGACTGGTTAGTTTTATTCATTTTTATATAAGGAAATATATTAAATAAATAATAATAAAACTTATTAGTTGGTATCAAAATATTATATAATGTTGCATTTTTTAATATCTTATACAAATACTTTTAAAATATAAAATATTGTACAGAGTTACAATTTTAATGACAACAATACAATTTATTAAACTTTGTATCTACCCCCAACTGTAACAACTAAAATTAAAATACATATTTGACGTTGTGGATGATAAAATGTATTGTTATTATTTAAAAGATGGAAAACTATTTTAGAAGTCAGTTATTATCAAATTTAGAGAGATAGTAATTGTCACAATAATAAACATCAGATAAAAGATTAAAATTCATGGCTAGTTTAAAATAAGCGTGAAGAGGAAACCTTTTAAAATTGAGTGCAATTTCGTATAAATTTTAAAAATGTATTTTAGATTTTTTTGCGGTTCTTTTCCCGAGTCGAGCTTGTGGGACTAAATTATAGCAGTTCAGTTTGATAAATGTCCTGAAGTTGTATCGGTATTTTTAAATTAAGTTGTTTATGTTGTTTGTCGTTTGCTTTTATTTTTGCACAACGTTGTACGTTGAACGTAGTAACGTAGGCAGAGGCTTTGTTGCAAATAATGGGCCCTTTTAATTTTGAGGGCGATGGCTAATTCTGACAGACAACAAAATTGTGAGGCAAAACTGACACACTGACAACACATGACCTAGCATATCTCAAGAGTCTCGACCTTCCTATTAAATTAGATAAATAAGAAACATTTAGTAGTACACTTGTAAAAGATTAAAATAATAAAACAAAAACTAATGTAGTGGTGGTAAATAATTTAATTACTTGGTATTAAGTAAATATTTTAAGCGAGTTTTTGAGACTTTTCTAGAAAGTGTCATATATTTTGATAAGCTTTCGTAATTAACATGGTGTAATGTAGCTGGATTTTTGCAAGATTGGTCATCTGTGTAACATTATAACACTGGCGTTTGAGTCTGTTTTAGTTCGAAATAACGTACTTTTTCCCCCGGGATTGTAGGTATGCGTTAATATTTACCGTACGGAAAAAAATTGAATGTGGTCTGTTAGAGTTTGAGAGCCCAGTTACACCACATTTGTCCTTCCTTCTAACTGAGGTGTCTATTAAACTTAATACTTCTTTAGGACGAGATCATCCATTAGGCAAAATAAGTTACCAATAGCGGCTACAGTTATGATAGTATTAATGCCTGTGTGTATATTGTATAATCAAAGTCAACAAAAGACCAGAAATAATACATTTTAAAAATAATTCTTATCAATAATTATCGTTAGTTCAATATTTTTCATAGGAAAATATACGTCGCTACTACTGGCAGCTTAAAATGTTTAATGAATGTTATACGCAGTGAGATATTTTTTATAATTGGCGCAAAATTCCCAGTTGTACCGACGATTGTTTATTGAAAAGTATGATAGTAAACCCTGATGATTGATTTAACATTTTTGTCTATTTTAAGTACTTCAATATAAATAATAATAATATTAAATATATTATACATACCAACTACTAAAACCATTGCATATAAACATAACTACATACAAATTATCATAAAATACAATTTTAAAAGAGCACATTTATATTAATTTATTCGTGCAAAAGGTAGCATTGAAAATTTACTTCAAAGGTACAAAATTATATACTTCAACAATTACCAATAAACTTGAGAATAGTTGGGGAGAACCTTTATAGAAAACATTCTTCTATCTCTCTTCTGATTGTTTTTGTATATCTTGGTACAGGACGAATACAATGGGCATTGGTCGTGGTATTAGCAATAGGCCTAGCGGCCAGTACGGGGGACAAACGGCCTCATTTCACCACGGAGCCTCCTCCAAGGGTCCTATGGCCGGCTACTAAAGGTGCATATGCAGTGTGTCGAGCCAGTGGACATCCTACACCTGATGTCCACTGGGTGACGGCTGAAGGACAAATCATAACTACCATACCGGGTCTAAGGTACGTATAGCGTTTAATGTGTTGATGAATTCATAACAACAAAAATGTAAGTGAAAGTCACTTACATTTCTTAAACTTTAAAGATGCATCTATGAACATTTTTAAGTAAGTAAATCATAATATGTATTTGTTTCTACATAAAATAGAATAGGATCAAATCATTTAAACCATAACCTTCAAACAAAATAGGTTAAACTTCTTTGATTGTTGAATGGCTTCTGCGTAGTCCAAATTGACTTCGCTGCGATAACGGTAACCGCAAATGATATGTCACAACTAATTCGGTTATCCTCATAGACAGCTAATAAATTGGGCTGGGTTCCAATTTCCAATCGAGGTTAGGCGGAAGTTCGGAAGGACGTGTCCGATCGTGTCGAGTTGAAAACTTTCTTGATATACATATGAAGCGAGCTTCAATTACCGCGCCACGTCTGCTTGCTACCATCAAACATGTGCTACGGACCGTAGCAGTTGGTACATATTATTATATAAATTGCCTTCGCTCATAGCACGTTACTTTATTAATTTAGACTTGCGAAACGATTATGCAGTAATTAAGAAATAGGAATAAGAGTTAGTAAATTAATACTAAGAGTAGCTGATAATATACGAAATTCATTCGAGGGATACAATATCAAATAATTCCGCCAACGATACTGATCCATAATAATTTGGTTCACTGGGTTGATGTTAAATTTATGACTGTATTGCTGTGTGTTGATAGATATAGAGCTTTTCATTATATGGGCGGTTGGAAAAAACAGTCCATATTTATGTTTGGCTAACTAAAGAAGGAGTTCTTATGAGGTGACTTTGCAATGAAAGAAAGCGTTATGGTGACATTTGACTTATGGACCAGAAGCGAGCGCAATGAAAAATTGTTAAAGTACGTGATAGCGAAAGTGTTTCTTTGTACTATAAATTACAAACACATTACTTGTGAATTCTGTGTGGAATGTGCAATGTATGTTCTTAAGATGATAAATGTTTTACTAAGGTAGAAACATAAGCTGGTTTTATAAAATCTATACAGCGCAATGTTATTTAACGTAACGGATATCGGACACTGAATGAAATATTATAATGATCGAGAATGAATGAATAGTTTCTTATCGTCCGGAATCCGGATACCTTTCAGATTTAGTTTTCAAACACTTCAATAACGTGAATTTGGGTAATTTTGCTAGAATAGTGCATTTAACACGTTCCCTGCGCCATCCCTTTAAAAAAACTTTCAGCTGGTGCTTTGGAGACCTAAAAGATCTCCAAACTAACCTACCATTTGGTGCGTTTGAGACCTAATCGGTCTCCTAAAGATACAGTTTTCAAAATAGTTTATATCTTCTAAAAAAAACAATCAAATATATTTTGAAGTTTTTGTGGGTGAAAGATAGCCTATTGCTTTATATTTTGCTAGGTTCGCACGCAGTTATGACATTTGAATAAACTACAAATACCAAAAAAAAAAATGATATCGATTGTATCTCGTACCGCAACGGAAGATAGTTCAATATGTGTAGTAAGTAGTGATGGGAATAAAATAATATCTCAGTTGTCGATTGAAAAAGTTTTATTAATTATGCAAAGTGTTTTTCATTAAAACATGGTAAGCACATTGATTGCTTGCATTGCACGCAAATGGTAACAATTCGTTTAGTTTTTTTAGAAGCGTCAGTGCTGTTTAATCAAATATTCAAATATTTCATAATCAGAATCACTGTCATTATTAGCCAATGGAGGGCAAATTTGAACATTTTCCAAAATTTTTATTTTACTGGACGATGCAGCAGTATAATCCGGCGTTGATTTTTTGTTGGAAATCTCACCAAAATAAATAGATTTTTTACACTTTTTTCTTTTAAAAGCACTCATTGTATAACAAAAATGATAATCAACACGTAGGTATATACGCGAGTGTTATTTCGCAAACGTGCGCGCGACCTCCCACGTCGATGCTAGGACAACACTAAAACGAGTCACGCAGCGTCCGCGCCGCCCACCTTCCCTCTCTTGCGTCTACGAGGCGTAAGATTCCACGAGTACCGACATATCTCCTAACGCAAGGAATGAAAATAATTACAGTACTGTGTCCTTGAATTCATCTTTAAGTAGGAAGCAAATATGTATATTTGTCCTACTCATACCTAAAGAACTTTACACGTTAGATCCTCCCGCAAGGAGTGAAACAACACTATTATATTCAACGCACAATACAAAAGTCCTGCAAGAGATCTGATAGATCTCGTAATGCAACGAACGTGTTAAGATAGTAAAATAGATATTAACTTGATTTGAAAATCAATCGAAAAATAGAACGTAACACGTGGCACTCTCTCGTAAACTTACTTGAGAATTCAAGATAGCGAGTTCGAAATAGTTGATAGGAAATATACCAGTGGTAAATCTACTCTAAACCATGGAAATAAAGTTCATAGTTGAGCGCAAAAGTTTAAGGGAGAAGTTACTCAATTCGGCTCAGTTCTAGCAATGTTGACTTCTGCTAAGGTAAGCGAAAGTTGGACACTTCAAAGGAAACTCACTTTAAATTGACTTAATTAAGAATGCCGTGACTAATGATCCTTGAATTTGTGATAAGATTATATAATGCCAACGAAGCTTTCATATTGATTAGTGTTCACTTTGCATACACTTTCAGCTATAAAAATCTTTATTGTATTTTTTCATACCTGGTTTTTAACCTATGTACCGGCTTTGTAAAACTTCATTTTAATCATAGTAATACAACGCTGATACAATCGCAAATTTTCTCCAACAATCATATACTGTTTACGTCTCCAAAACATAGTGCCTTGTTATTTTTAATGATCTTCTAAAAATGAATGCGCTTATTTGTTTCTACTGGATATTGAAGATTTACATTACATAAAACATTGAATTTCATATTTCTCTTGGCACAATAAATAGAGACGGAACTCATGAATTAAAAGGAAAGTCGTTACAAAATACTGTAACAACATCACCATTAACCAAAAACTTTACGTAGTTTAATAATATAGGTACTGATCTTTGTTGCCTCTTAATTGTAAAACTTAGCTCGTAATGGACTTAAAAGCTATTGTTATTCTTGTATCGGCTGAAAAGCGGAAACTTGGCAAAGTATTGATGGTTATTGTTCAACATAAAACAAATATTTTGCTGGTACAAGTTTATTATTGATAAACTCATGAACTCCTAGCTATTTTTGGTGTAAATTATTAATAGGATGCTGTTCTTTTACCTTTATGAGCGCAACGCAGTAGATTTTTCTACGATGATTAAATTTTATATTTAAGATAACAACTTCATACCTTTTTATATTTTTAATACCGCTTGACGTAGAAATATATGACGATGTAATTTAACTTTTTAAATCATTATGAGCAGAAAATACACACAAATAGTGTTTCATATCCAATATTTAGTCAGCCTTACTTGATAAAAGGTTTATCAGTTCCACATTTCCACGTTCTAATGAATCCGACGATTGTACACAATATATGATAAGTATATCGGTAAATACAGAATGTTATACTTTCTATCAGGCATGTACTAAGCGACGGCAGATTGGTGGTAGGGGCTCGCAGGTCGATGGTGGACGCGGGTGGTGGCGGCGGCAGCGCCGTGCTGCGGTGCCGGGCTTCCAATAGAGCTGGAGTCACTTTATCAAGACCGGTGCTCTTACAACCAGGTATATCACTCACATTTTTTGTTAGGGTATTGTTTTGAAAACTCAACTAAATTGGTATATAAAGACGCTTGGTTATTATTTCAAAACGAGGATGTTATTATACAAAATTATTTCGAACGTAACATTTATTTTAATATTAAATTAACAACTCAAGTATCGTACACTATAATTATTCGTTTATTAAAAAAGCAAACCACAACTATCAATAAAACTGTAAGTAAATAACAATCGATGCGGACACTTTAAACAGTAAATTAACAAATATATTTTATAATTGCACAAGAGACTACAAGTTCGCTGCGTAGACAATTAACCGATCCAATTATCCAACGTTCGTCACGGTAATACAAATGGTACTTCGTTAATTTGAAATGTTGTTTCGACAAATAAAAATGAAACAGTAAAACAAAAATATGAGAATATATTTGGTTTACGAGAATATTGGATAATGTATGCTCCGTACGCTCCGGATAATGATAATATTATTCGCAGCAAACAATGGAGTCGTGTACTTAATAAGTAAATGTAGAAGGTCAAAATAAATAACAACTTTGTGCCGAGTTGGACCAATTAACTTTCAGTTACATTTCGAGGAAATATGGAATAAAATGAAAACAGCCCACGGCTGCTCGAGTTTTTACACGAGAAAACTTTTAATTAAGGGATTAAAAATGACATAACATAAAGTTTCAAACAAGTTAAGTCTTTTGCTCAAACGTTCGAAAGCAAAAAATTAAATAGCAGTATTGCTGTTTATTTAAAGTTTAAGCTGAACTAAGTTGTGTTATATAATTTAAACTTCATTTAACAAGAGAAAATAGTAATTGAACTATGAACTAGTTAAAAATATACACTACTAAATTTAATAGTAAGTCGAGAATTTCTCGGACTGTAACATTATGTCTTGGTTCATGGATCTTCAATGTTTGCACGATATTACACATCCACTGATTATATTAAAAAAAATGTCTTTTCTCTTGATTTAAATTGAATTATGTACTAAAATTTCGTTTCTATAGTTTTCACAATAGATCTTGAAGGCGAATACCTACTATGACCTTGTAAATGGTTAAAAGGATGCTTGCAATAATTAATTTATAATATGAGTTTTAAATGATTTCAACTAAGAATTAAATCGCACTTTTAAATGACACAAATTTAGATTTAAAATTACGGTTTTAAATTTACTACTTTAATCTGGGAATACACGAACAAGTGCTAGAAAACTCGATTTACAACTGAGTTTAAAAAAATATTCGGCTTCTGATTATGTCATAGCCGAAATACGAATTTATAGCTTTAGAAATTTTATTTTCAAAATTCTTGTAGGTACACAATTTAATAATTTTACAAAATTTTATACCACCTAGTAAAAATAGGGCAAGATTTCTTGTCAAGACGCAATTCTCGATCATTTATTGCAAAATAAATATCCTTTGCAGTACACATGTTTCTGTTCGTTTAAACCGAAAATGTAAGAAAATAAAAATCGAATTAGAAATGTTTCATAGACTCCGTTACACATGTAGGTACCGGTTTTAAATGGAGTCTTTGTATTTAAACGTAAGTTTTTAATTTCCTTCGCTTTGCTATTTCATTTCACGCAAGTAAGCAATAACTCAAGAATGTGGAAATAGAAATTGACACTATAGGATTAGATCTTTTAATTTAAATATACTTACTTTAACAGTCGATGACAACGTATTGGCGCATTCGATTCGGCAATTGACGCCAGGCAAAGTAGGGGGGTCTGTTCTTCTACGATGTGAACTGTCACCACAAATTGGCTTTACCGATATCAAGTGGCTGCAAGATGGTATGCCACTTACCACTGGATATATGGGTTCAGGTACACTCTTGACATTTACTTACTAACAATTTCTTTAGCTCAGTTTTTCGCGTAAATCAAAATATCATAAAATCGATTTTTTTATTTAAGATAAAAAAACATTGTTACATTCATACTTGTTTTGTTTAGTGCAGCTTTGTGATTGTAGATGCACGTTGGATATCGGGAGCGGGCGGCTTGTTGCTAGGATCAGATCTGACTCAAGCCGACATTGACGCTGAATACTCGTGCATGGCTGTTGACACATTGAGTCCTACCGTTAAAATCACTACAGATGGTAAGTATGTTGACCTAAATAACAACATACTTAAATTGAATTGGTTTCATTGAAGTTATCAATAATTATATTCCACTTTGTAGAAAGCAGTTGGCTGGAAAATATCGAAGTAAATTCAATTGAAGCACGTGTTGGGGACACGATAATCTTACCCTGCATTTTACGACATATCAATAGACATTCTATAATGTAAGTTTTTTTCGGTTTATCTTGTTTTCTAATAAGTTACATGATATTAACTTTACTTATTACATAAAATGTTAAACTTATTGTAATTAATCTATTGGTCACGTTAACAGTGACATAATATGTGTATTTTTTCTATATTAAATGATACATGAATGATTAAGATATGTGTGTATAACAGATGGCAGCGTCAGGACACTTCAGGAGTGTGGGTGAGCGCGGCGGGCGAGGGCGCGGTGCGGGGCGGCGCGCTGGTGGTGCCGGCTGCGCGCGCGCACCACGCCGCGCCTTACGCCTGCTCCGCTGGAGACTCCTCTCCCAGGGTCCTTGTGCGTCTCGTCGTTTATGAACCGCTTGTTGTTAGCGTCAGTCCACATCCCTTGGTGAGTGGAAAGGATTTTTTATTGTAATAAAGGAAAAAATCCAAATCTTAATGCTTAACAAATCTGTTACGATAAAGGGATTTAGGATTTATTTTATCGTGAAATCTTAGATTTCTAAATTTGGTTATAGACGCCTGAATATTAATGTGGGAGGATTTTTTCAGATGTTAGGAACGGGGGGCTCTGGTCATTTCAACTGCTCTGTGACGGGTGGAAGAGGTGGAGGGGTTACTCTGAGCTGGCAGCACGAGGGCCGGCCGTTACACTCTCCTCAGTCTAGACTCATGATAGGCCCAGTTCGTTCGCACCACGCGGGGCTATATCAGTGTACAGCTTACGACCACACTGATTCTGCTGTATCTGGCGCGGAATTAGTTATAGCGGGTAATATTTTTTGTACAAACTTATTAAAATAAAAAGTATACATTTAAAAACAAATCAGGTTTCGTTAAGAAGGCCTTTAAATGTACGTGAAACGTTTTAGATAGACCTCCAAGGTTGATTACTACATTCAGTGAGGCGATAACACGTGTAGGACAGAGTATCGCTTTGCGGTGTGCTGCGTCGGGGATTCCTCCTCCTAGAATATTTTGGACGTTAGATGACAGACCTCTCCCTTCAGCGCCAGAGAAGTAAGTTGCTAAGAATTACCTGGAAAACACTTTTTTTTTTCAAATTTCTGATAATTTATATGTTTTTAGGTACACAATAAATACAAGAGCAGAATCTCTACCAGGTAGTGAGGAAGGCAATATAATTTCTACTCTAAGTATTACTATAAGAAGTGCAGATGAAGGTGGTAGATATGGATGCAATGCTACCAATTCGGGCGGGTCGCAAGCGCATCACGCTCGCCTTAATGTTTTTGGTAAATTAATATTATAAACCTTAAATTTAAAAATATCGTTTAACATGAAAGTTTATTTTATATTTTATTCTATTATGACTCTGTAGGTCCACCGAACATTAGGTATTTGCCACCGATGCATGTGAAAGTAGAATCGGATGTGACGTTATTTTGTCCATATTCGGGATATCCCATAAAGTAAGTTAGTAATAGAGATACATTTAAATTTTTATCATTATTCGTACACACGTTTTTAGAAACGTTATATTTTAGGGAAGTCATATGGCGTCGTGAAGATGGCTCCGTAGTAGAATCGCTTTTAGATTCTAGTGATGAAAGAGGAATTTTAAGGCTACCTTCAATAAGAGGATCAGCGAGTGGAAGTTATACATGTGAAGTCAGAGCTGAAAGTGGTGAATTAGCCAGACGAACAGTACGCATTGAGGTTCATAGTACGTATTGTTTTATCATATGTTCGTAAATATTGTAATAACAATAAACAGATAGATGTTTACACAATATCTATGCAATCACAATTGTACACAGATCCGAAATCTGTTTTACGAAGACACGTTTCTTTTATATTTTTAGAGCCTCCAAAAATAGTTCCGTTTCAATTTCCTGAGGAATTAGAAGTAGGCGGGAGCACTCAAGCAACATGTAGTTTAGTGTCTGGAGATAAGCCGATACAATTTTCGTGGCACAAAGATAATTTACCAATACCGTCAGTATTAAAAGTAAGTTTCAATTTAACTCACAGTTCGATATATCTGTATGTAACAATGTTTTAATTTTTACATTGATTTTATCAGGTGGAACAAAAAAATATGGATTTTTTTACCATACTAGTAATACAAGATCTGAACTCTATGCATAGTGGGGACTACTCCTGTCGAGCTACCAACGATTTTGGAACTGTTAGCCATACTGCTTCTTTGATTGTTAAAGGTAGGTCTTTATGTATTACTGTATTCCGTCTTATTAATCGCATAAAGCCGCATTCCGCGTTCGCGGATGGTTCATTTATAAATTACATCAAAAATGGGTCCTTATTGGTATGTACGTAGCTTATTGTACGTACCATTACATCGTACACATTTTAATTTTAAAGATTAAACTATGTACATACTTTTACAGTAAACTATTGACAAGCTACAAAGTGTTAGATGATAAACGAAACAGTCTTTTCTCAGAGGCTCCGCTGTGGGTGTGGCGAGCTCAAAACACCTCAGTGTCCGCCGGAGCCGCTGTGCTCTTACCGTGTTCCGCAAAAGGGCAACCTTTACCAAGAATTTCGTGGGAATTCTCTTCAGGTATAACTATTTGAACTATTTTCAGAGATGCACATAATCCTTTAATACTTTTCCAACAAAAAAAAATATATATATCTATATTTATAGCAAAGCAAATCGAATTTTGAATCCAACATAAAGTTTTTATCTCAAGATAGACATTAAACATGGCGGTTTATGGTCTTTACTATGAAATCATTTGATAGGTTGGGTTATATTGTTATTGGTATGTAAAAGAGGGTGAGAACTGGCGGCACGTGGTATGGGGCCAGGCGGAAGGCTCGGTGGGCGAGGGCGCTGTACTGGCGGATGGCACGGTGTGGCTGCGCGCGGCGGCGCCCGACCACGAGGGCTGGTACCGCTGCACGGCGCGCGCGCACCACGCACTGCTGCACCACTCCTTCTATTTGGACGTTAGAGGTAGCGCTTTATTAGAGTTAGGTCAAGTATATGTAGAAATGTCACGTATGGAGGGACCGTGTCGTAATGTCGAGTCAATTAGGTATATAAGTCTAGACTAAGTTGCTGAACTTACTAAGCGGTATTTATACCAAATAAATTTGACACAGCCCACAAGTATTATACACACATTAATAAGTATATAATAATATACATACGACTCGCCTCTCAATTATGACTTATTTGTACTTGTGAGGTACCTTATACGAGTCATCCTATTACTATTATAAAGGCGAAAGTTTGTAAGTATGGATGTATGGATGTATGGATGTATGGATGTATGGATGTTTGTTACTCTTTCACGTAAAAACTACTGAATGGATTTGAATGAAACTTTACCACAATATAGCTTATACATCAGAATAACACATAGGCTACAATTTTTGAGGATTGTAAGGGAGGAAAGGGAGGGTCACAGTTTATATGAAAGTCCACGCGAACGGAGTCG
>JADANM010006710.1:4281348-4299336 GCA_026213755.1 Eurema hecabe
CTAGTTTCATTTTTTTCAGTACAAAACATACACAACAAAACTCCTTTAAAATGTTCCAGGAAAATATATTATGAAAATGTTGTTATTGCTCCAAAGTAATGAAATATAAAGTAATTGTAATTATTGACTTTTGTTGTATAACCGTGCGAAGTCAAGGCATCCTGTTAGTTGGCAAACAGCACGACGGTTAGAGTAGTGTATTGTGTTAGGTTTGGAGCTATCGCACGCGGACAACTACACGTGCGTGGCGGAGAACCCGCACGGGTCGGACTCGGTGACGTGGCGCGTGGTGGTGCTGCGGCCGCCTGCGCCGCCCGCGCTGGCGCTGCTGGAGGCGCGCGCCCGCGACCTGCAGCTCGAGCTGCGCCCCGCGCCCCGCCTGCCCGGACACGCGCTGCCCCGCGCCTTCACGCTGCACTGGCGCCTTGCCGCCCCTGAGGTAACACACACACACACGTACATGCACATACACACCTACAATCAATAAAACAGCAACAATTGTCGTCAATTAAAATGTATTTTTAAACTTTGTTCACAAGATTGTCAATGCTAAAGTAAAGTCAACGAAAATTAAGAGATTTTATGTCATAACGCACATTTTGTGAAAATCAGTTCGAGATTTATAAACAAAATACTTAAAATAGGTCTCTCTCGCAGGCTAAACGAGAAGCTAGGTTTTTAGCACATAGTATAAATAAAAATATTTAAGCCATGCTCGTACTAAGACACTTACTTGACACAGATATATTATGATCATAACGTATATTAAACATACCTAATATATAATGCCTTCAATGTAATTTGGACAGTTTTTATTTTCGGATTTCGGATAGATAAGTAAAGTATCTTTCAGGGCGAATGGCGTGTGCAATCGGCCAGTCCAGGGCCTGTCACGCTCACAGGGCTACGATGTGGTTCCGCGTACCGCGCTTACGGCTCGGCTGGGGGACCGCCTGGAACTGAAATATCAATAAGAACATCTGGTGGACCACCGCACGCTCCCCCAGACACGAGGTGGATCAGATCGAATGCGACTCATGCTAACTTCGACACTAGCATGTGGTCGGACGGCGGTTGCGGACCAGTGGCTCTGAAGTTAGAGTGGGTGGGATCCGGAATAGCCGGGGCTAGAGATGTTCCCGTTGGCGGTGAAGTTATTCTAGGCGGTAGGTTATTCAAAATATTTTAATCAATATTCCGTTATTGCAAAATAAATAAAAGTAGCGAATTAATATTTAAACACAAAACTCGAATCCACAACAGTACCTTGAAGGTACGGTTCTTTGAAATTTCAAACTAGGTTTACATAAAAAATAGCCATTAAAAAAATAATACTCGTAGTTACGGTACTCTCTCGAGTCCGACTCGCCCTTGTTCATAATGTTAGAGACATTGTCACAATCAAATCTCTATCAACTATACAAGATTGTGCACTATTAAGTGAGCATGTTGGTTGGTTAGGGCTCACCCCGGGATCGCGGTACCGCGTAGCAGCGCGCGCGTCCAACGAAGCGGGTTGGACTCGCGAGGTGTACGAGTTCGGAACGAGCCCCGGCGAGGGCTACGCGGAGGAGGTGGATGCGCCCTTCCCCGCGACTCCTGGGGAGCTCGCATTGCTCCTCGCTCTATGTGCTGCGCTCTCGCTCGCTGCGCTCACTATACTAGCGATACTCCTGCGCAGGAAGAGGTAAGCTATACATCCTGTTCAGATCCTACTGACATCACTTACCCTAAGCAAATAACTATTTGCTTTATTTAATAATTTTATTAATAGAAACGTCATGAAGGTATAGGCTTTGCATTCAGTGATTTCAAAATTCGTTTTGACGAAAGAAAGATACAACATTTGTGACTGTGATTATCCTCATTATGATTTGAAAATATTTAAAAATATTTAATTATATATGTATATACTAAGTTACATGTATGTTAGATATGACATAGCACAAACAATTGTGCTAACATGAAATGTAAGGTATCAATATCAACCAAAAATTAAATTATTACAAGGTGTTTCCATTACGTAACGCTGAAAGTTTAGGAACTTAATTAAATCTTATAACTGACATAGAAACGTATTTTAATCAGCCATATTTTACAAATACAATACAAATGTATTGTAAATGAGTCAAGTTTTGTCGTTGTCATGGCAACAGTTGAGATACTTATACGTCTTTAAGGCCAGGCGCGCACTAGGAGGTTTTCGCCGCGTGGTAGAAAACTGTAAATTTGACAGCGATCCACCGCCGCGCTGATTGGTAAAGTACATATGTGCGACATTATGCCGCTGCTGTGTTCTGCCGCGCAGCGAAAAACCGTAGTGCGCACCTGGTCTCAGTGTTTCCAAAAAATTAATACATTATAATATGACGAAAATAGATATTACAATAATGTAGAGAAGCATATTTAACGTTTACGCTTTCATATTAAATATTTATGACAAGAAAAATTCACTGTAATTATGTACTTGAATTAGTGCTGAAGATGTATAAGTACGTTTAAAAGTAAGCTACGAGCTGATGGTAGTTCCGTGACTTATGTTTTTAAAAAAAATAGTACCACCACAACCTTTTCTAACGGCAACATATATCCGAGTATGAATACTATCCATCCCATGTTACAATAACGTTACTTAAGAATTTCTTTGATGAAATAGTTACCCGTCACCTCTTTGTGAAGATAGTAACAAGCCTGCAAACGACAGCCATGAATGAGGTTACTGAAAACACCCTTATCAATAATCCAATGTGATGTCATTGATCCTTCTCATCTAACCCTTTTACAAAATTTTCAATTTGTTAAAGTCGAAAAATGTTTAGAATTTCCACTTTGTTATCCTAGTAAAATTAATATAACTAATCCTTTTAAAACATAAATAGAAAGTCCCTTTTTGTGATGCAAAACTTAATAAAGAAAAATCTGCAGTAAACAAATAATTGATCGATACGTTGATGTAAAGTTTGCAAGCCGTGAATAAAAACTTTTAAGTACAAAGTATGTAAATTCAACTTACAAACTGCATACATTTTAAACTTACTTTGGTTGTTTGATTTTGAATTCCGAGTTACATAACAACTTAAAAGACCAAGAAGGATATTTATTAATTATATATACTATAAATTGTTTATTTATGCTTGTAAAAAATACATAAAATGTCTATATATTTTTTTATCGCCTCAGCCTAAAATCGACTTTGTTGAAATTCTTTAAAGCTCCAGAAATTTGTATCAAAAATATGAAAAATAATTCTTTTTTGATATACGTGTCAGACCTTAAAGAAGTGTTAAACCGCGAGATAAAGCGAATGATGTTACATTATAATATTTTGGTTTAGATTATTAGTTTTACGTACTTCTCCATGATTTTATAAAAAAAAATGGAAGTTAATAATAATAATAATCTTGTAAAGTAAATTCAATTTGCCTTATATTGTTAACATTAAAAGTTTAATACCTCAATTCAAACAGGTCATAATATTACTTCACCCGACACCTTAGTCTATAAAAGTGTCTAAACGAAAGTGTAAACAACAAATAGGTCAGACGGAGCGGTCGCCCGCGTGACGACGAGTGCCGACAAGAACGCGTTCGGGACGTACCGGCCGCCGCACTCCACGCCCAAGCTGCCACCCGATCCTCCAGGTTTTAATTGTTCTACATACTTCTGTAGCTGAAGCTAACATTTTGAAATTTAAGTTTTCTTACGCTTGTATTATTCGTTAACCAGATTGGTAATACAATATTTTTACTGTGCTACAGTTCGTCTGTAAAAAATCCCTTTAGCAAAGCCTCTTAAGCTTTAAATACTTGCTTCATAAATACTTGAATATCATAGTAAGTCATACCTAAGTAGTTGCAAAATCGGATGATGACTAAAACTTTAATAACTATCAATAAAACGTAGCAACTTAAAATACACACAAGCTATATATTGTTCTATAATTTATGTTCTAATGGATCGTTTGTATGATAGATGTGTATGAAATAAGTCCATACGCAACTTTTGCTGGTGGCGAGAGCGCGGCGCCGGGCTCGCGTGCCTACACGCTGCAGCTGCGCGCGCTCGCGCGACACGACGACGACGCTGCGCCGCCGCATCGCCTCACTGACGGTATTACTTGCATTTTACTCACTTATGCTGCTTTACAGTTTATGCTCTATACTTTGTGTACTACTAACCACAAAGCTCGGCGCTCTACGTTCTACTCTCTATGCTTTACTCTGTACATTCTATGCTCTACGTTCTACGCTCTTTACTCTACGATTTGCGTTACATTTTACGGTATAAACATATATTTTTCGATCCGTTTGCCTAACTTACTTTCATTTTTACTGTACAATACGATATGTACGAATATATTATATACGAATCGTTAAACTCTTATCAATTATTTTACCTTGTAATTTATTACTGACATAAGGCATACTTTCTGTATACGAATTCCAAAAATAGTAACGGAATTATCACGATTATAAATTAATATCAACTAAGTAATATTTCTGCACAGAAGAAACGTGTCTTGATGCATATGAAGCTCAACGAAGGCGAAGACGTCGACGGCATTACTGCCCAGACCATGGTAAATTTACACATTTTCTTATAACAACTTAACTGCTTATTACAAATCATTTCCAGACTAACATTATGAAATATAGATTCTACTACCTACTTTTATAACCGAGCATACAACAGCAAACCAAAGAAGTCTTTCTTACACACAATAATTTAAAATTTGTTACGATTGTAGTAAAATTGAGTTATTTTGTTAGCAGGTTGCTCACAGGACTCCGGAAGTTGAGGAAATATACTGCCAAATACTTAGTGAATATCTAGTCAACTTAGCTAATTCTGTTATACATATTAATATGTATACAAACATTTTTACAATTATATTATCTATTTATATTAAACCTGTCTTTTTTTACCCTTTATACAGGCCAACACACTGTAAAAACAATTTTAATAGCTTAAGACTGTATAATACAATCAAATGTTTGAATTATGCCATAAGGACATATATGCGAAGTATTTTCCTTTATAATAACTCAAGTTCAATAGTTTCAAGTCATAAGACGCAAAGCCGTTAGAAACTAATTAGGTAGCTCGCTAATCCGATCAAAGAGATATCCAATAAACGGGACTTAGGCTTACTACAGGTTCAAAGCACTACAGGATATTACATTTTATCTAGTCATAATACTCTTAAGTGCAGATTAAGAGATATGTACACTAGAATTACGCTCAATTTTATTTTTTAGATAGAAGGCTTATAAGTTATTAGCTCTTCAGTTTTGGTACCGAAAGAAATAGAAAACAACGCACGTAGAAAAATAAGTAAAGAACAGTCAGATGAAGTTGCTTACTTGTTATTGCAGATTCCGTCTATATTGACAATATTAAGGAATAATAATAATTTTATTATTATGTAATATATTTTTAATATTATGTGTATACCTGGTACATATATCATATGGAAATATAAATGTTTCTCATACGTTGCACTACGTGCTTTATAGTAAATGATGTGTCCATATATCTGAAGCGAAAGCTCGTGTATTTTAAACCCAAGTATTCTGAGAGTACCATTACAGCACAATCATATTAACTGCAACATGTGGGCTGTAAAATTGTTCTACAAACGACGCACTGCAGTTTCATACGAAAAGCTCTGATGAAATGCGTGGGGAGAAAGCCTTTGCCAGATTGATTTTACGACGTGAATAGAAAAAATATAACGGTAAATAAACTCGTGCTGAAAATATGTATATCCAGAACGAATGTAAATAAAATAAGGTATGATAAAAAAGGTGATTATTATTTTATGATTTTCCTAAAAAAATACTGATGAGATCGTTCTTATTTTTCGATTTACAAAGCTGAAGAAAAGTTTAAGTACATTACCATATATGTAAATTTTATCCGGGTAATCCAGTTTGACAGAAATAGACCCTCGAAAGTATTATTATCAGTACAACGGTGGAAACCCAACTTTTGGGTTGAGTTGATAACACTAAACTACACCCTCGATTACATTTATGATTAGTATGTACTATACTTTAAATTTTATATGCTCTCATAGCAGCTTTAAATTTTTTAATAATTTAAATGATTTAAAATACAATTGGAGTACGTAAATGCGACGCTTGGAATAGCTTATGTATACTCAAGGTTGTTAGATATGTATTATTTAGAAGTTTTTCCCCAATGCTGATTTATTATTATATTTCATCAAATACAGTTAATATAATTAAATCGAAAAACAAATAGAATACAAGAGGCTTAAACAATCAGTAGTAATGAAATCGCAATCACTGAACGGTTTAAATTTATTTGCCAAAGAGATTTAGGTCGAATGAAAAACAATCAAATTGAGTGGACATTAAACACAACACCAGCGTCGTTTACATAAAAGGTTCCCGGCATGAATGAAAATAACGCTTCCAAATTCCTCACTGATTGAAGTGTTCCTTTTTAATATATTCTGAAGTTAATGATTTAATTAAATAATCGTTTGCCCCTGTGCATGTTTTTAGGCTTGTATTTATTTTTTAACTTAAGCGTAAGCTTTTTTCGACTAATTAACCTATAATAATCTTTGAGTACAAGTTTTTATGTACGATACAAATATTATTTGTCTTACAAATGATGACATGTACTATACTATATTTTCCAATGTAACTTTAAAATAGGAATGTATATTCCTAAAAAATGTGAAAACTAAAACTATTCCCCATAAAGCTTAATATTTTAGTTACTAAAGTAGCTTGAAACATCTTACTATTTGTAAATTTCTTATTCTTTACCACAAAATAATAAAAACATGTACACTCACTAAGCAAATAGCTAATCATGAATATATATTTTACTCCCAGACGCAAATAAGCACAAACATCAACCACGTTATCTTGTTTTACGGTTCAAATATAAGGTTCATGCAGCAAATGTCAATATAAATTTGTGTCTCATTTAAATTTCCGATCTTCTTGACGACATGGCCGTCTTATCGGGGATTGTATTGAAATGGAATATCCAATAGCGGTAAAATAAGAAATTCTCCAACGTATAATAATAGATTATTTTTATCGCTAACGAGATGCAGAATTAATGTTCTTTTATGTTTACGTCTGTTAGTAAATATTGTATACAAAAAATAGGCTCCGTAATATTTTATTAATACATACACATATATAATATATAATATCGGTGCCCGTGTGATACCCGCGTTAAGACGAAATCTTAAAATCAGTACAGCTTTTCTCAAGTAACAAGTGTTCGAATAAAAAGTTATAGTTAAACTAAGTTTTATACATTAAACATATTATAATCGTCACTTAAATCGTCATCGTATTTTAAAACTAATAATGTATCACTGATTCGAAGACCAGTAAAAAAGATGGTTGCCTTTTTTTAACGGTATCTATTTGTATATGTTTGCGAAAAATCATTAATTTATTATAATCAAACTACTTTTTGCTATAAGGAGCTGTATTCTAATACAATATAAGTTCGGGAGTCCGATTTCATCTATTTTTAACCATGAATGCACTAATCATTTCCACTTCAGGGATTATCGTTTTCTGACGTACCGCTACACTGAATTCCACTAATTGCAAAAATTACAACGCAAGTTCAAGTTAATTATAAAAATACACAAAATTTAATACATTCTAATTTTAGTGATTTCATAGTTTTATTTATTTTGAATCTTGCACAGAATTTAAAATAGGCACCATCTAAGAATGAAAGAAAAGAATATATAAAACAATTAAATGCAAATTTTTTCCAGAGGAATTTGTGTTTGTTAAAGTTAATTATATTTTCAATCAATCTATTGATTGAAAATATATTTATTTACATATTCAAATAAAAAAGGTTAACAAGCAGAAGAAAAGCATAAATTACACCAACGTAGATCGAAGATGATATGTAGCGACCGCCATTCATGCGCCGAGTCTGAATCGCGCTTACGATATTTTTCCGAGACTTAGCATATATACAACTTCTCGACATCGAACCATCGGGGCCTAACGGCCGGCCAGTCAGTGGTTCGACTGGTCGAGGATCCTCCCTTTGGTTCAGAGGAAGGTTACATCCTCCATCCTTCCCACAGTGGTGACCCCGCACTGAACACCGTACTTCTGGTGTCGTAAAAACCAACTCCAACTCCCCTTCTGCTTTAATATGAGCAATCACACAGCCAGCCATTTTCACGGCTAATCGGGCATGTGACCACGACCATGCAGCTAACGCGCATGACTGGTCAGCACCCGCAGCCACCGGCACAGCACACTGCACTTCGGCCGGTCCACTAGCAGAGGACATCTCTCCTAGCCGACGCAGCAGCCAGCCGCACTGCACACTCCGACTCACTGGAGCAAAACGCAGTATCACCGCATAACAGTTCCGACTCACTGTGAGCTAAGCGGTAGATAAAAATTCGGTCCTGACTTACTACTCAAGTCTGGGGGCCGCACTTGGCATTGGCTCAGCTTACTTGTATCGACCTCCGGTCTCGGAGGGGAGTGATGTAGCGACCGCCATTCATGCGCCGAGTCTGAATCGCGCTTACGATATTTTTCCGAGACTTAGCATATATACAACTTCTCGACATCGAACCATCGGGGCCTAACGGCCGGCCAGTCAGTGGTTCGACTGGTCGAGGATCCTCCCTTTGGTTCAGAGGAAGGTCATCATCCTCCTTCCTTTCCACAGATACACCTAATTGTTTTTAAAGTAAAACTGAGCAGAGAATTGTATTCCGGATCACGAAAAGCACGGTTGTGAATTAAACTAAAGCATTTAGAGCGTATCTAACTACTGCAGCGAGTCTATAAATCCTGCTGATATTTGCATCACACAAGAAAGTTTATATTCAAAATGCATACAAATGCTGTAATAATTACCAACCAGAGTTATAAATGGACGAAATAGAACTGTGGTATTGTGCGCCGCGATTCCTTTTATTATCATGCCCAATTACGCTTTAATAAAGGTTACTCTGGTTGAAGCTCTTTAGCATTGCACTTTGAATTATCCAATTCAGAGTAACTAGTTTGTATATCTGCTGTAGAAATTATAGTACGCACATCAATTCGTGGAAATTAAAAAATGACTTTTTTAAGTATAAAATGAAAAATTCTTTCGTTATTGCATTTGCATCAAAAAAGTTAAATTGATACATCTACATTTAAATAATATAGTTTTAGGCATTTTATTCAAAGCGTTGAAGTAAGTTTACATTATTTTAAATATAAAATATGAAAATGCACGTAACATTCGCTGGCATTAAATATAGTCTCATAGAGTTTCACACAGGTTTTTCATATTTGATGGGCGAGCTGCGGCAAAGCCTCTGTTCATTCAACGTTGTTGTGATTTTCTGTTAAATTTATCTCACAATACAATCCATGTTTATTTTAATAAAACACAGATCTGTAGGTAGATGGATATAGGTACATATAAACCGTCTCAGTCATAGAAGCTTATTATAAACAACCTAGATTTTTAAAAATTTACAAACTTACAGGATAATTTTTGAATATTCTTTTAAATCCCGATCCCGTACATTTTGTAAAGCCGGAATGGACTACAGTTAGTCTTTGTAAAAACATCTTTAGTGAAGCTTGTTCGTAAACTGTAGGTGTCTTTGGCAGCAGTCGGTGTGGAATCGAGATGAACTCGTAATTAGATCTGCGGCCCGCCCGGGCGGCGAGTAGCGACTCTCAATCAATTTACTGTCAATTTGTCGCCTTTTATCCACGCCACTTGCTTATAGCTTTTATAGCGAATAGCATTACTTTATACGAGGAAGTTTCAAGTCCTGAAATTAGACGAAAATGTTTACTCCCACATGTATGGCCTTTTATGTTCGATTATTTTTACGCAAACGTATCAAGAGACATCAACCTTAATCCTAATTTCCATTTCTCAACCACAATATGAACAATAATTTTGTTTAATAATTACCCTATTTTGATTTGTATTTTTGTTGGTCTCGAAAATTATATTATTCTTTAGTTATATATTACCTATATTATTACTTAGTTTATACTCGTTACCCAGTGTATCTAAGAGTATCGAAGTATTCATTATTGCCAAGATGCAAGAACTGAATTCCGCATCGCCGACGAGATTAATTACACCAATCGACGTTTTTAATTAGTCTCGTAATTAACAGCATGCCTTCCGCGCGAACTAATATAAATTACTTTTTAATACAATCACTCTAGTGGACTTTGATTAAATTTTCTATTGCGATGCGGCGTTCGTCTTCTATTAGAAATGGGATTAGTGTGGCGTGGGCTTTAAACAGTTTTAAAAGAATAATTCTATTAAGAAATCAAGATTCCTCTGTTATTTTGTAATGTATGCTTTTGATGTTTTTAATAATGATAATGTTTCGGATTTGCATTAAAACTATTGAATATAGGTTGATTTCGGTCACATGACAGTGGGTTTAATTACAGCCACAGCCGATGCAGAATATGATATAATGTTATCTAAAATTGAATACGTATGGCGCATGGTATGTGCCGCCGCAGGCACGCGTTAATTACTCGATACCGGAGCTGTGTTAGTCACTTGCTTCGGAATTTCCTTTTAAATTTCAATAAAAAGTACGCACAGCGCCGACGTAATTCGTCACAATCGGAATTGTCACAATTCTCTCGGGAGGGCTTTGAGAAAAATTGTCGCTAACGAGCTTGTTCCCCCCCTCCACCCCCACTTTTAATCCACCGCCCTCCTTCTATCCGTAGCACTTTAAAACCCTTTTGCGATTTTCCGCGCGAAGGAATTACTTATCAAGAAAAAAGAATGGAACATTAATCCATTGTACAACTTTTTTAATATTGCTTTAGCTTTATATCAGTGACGAAAGGAAACTAAAATTACTGTAACTTTGTTAATCTTTCTTTCGTAGTAAGTAGCGAGAGCTTAAGATATTAAAAGATCATTATTTATTTTAGTTAAGAGGGCTTTTAGTTTTGGTAAAAATTTTCGCGTATTTTTACGTTACCTCACTATAATATAAAATAGTTTACATTCGATACACGTTCGTTTACATTTCACTAATGTCTTCACTTTTATTTCCAATTTTCTACTCGAGCAAATGTATCGAAAAATGACGTTGAAGCCATAGCCAAGATATTTAGTAATATCTTAAGATTTATATTACCTACATTTGTAGTTCTTTCGGTCGGAAATTAACCTTCGCGATATCTCCACCCATTGTATAGACTTTTAGTAAATTGGTAATAATTAATTAACAACAGATTTTTGTTTTCGAGTTTTCATACTTTTTTAAAGGTAAACATAGGTTTCGTTAATAAGAAAAACATTTACATCGAGAGTGTTATTCATATATATTTTTATACATAATGCTATTATGTTTTTTAGAAAATATTAAATAATAATATTCAAAATGTTTACCAGGAATAACGCAGTGTTTCATATAATCCAATGCAAATAAATTAAAATAGCTAAATATTAAGTTTTAAAGTTATCGCATATTTTGTTATCTACATATTTATTACAGATATGTTAACAGTTTATAAACTGATCCCGTGAAAGCTTCAATGGGCGAATTTAATACCAAAATGGTGTACAAAAGATTTAACATTCAAATTTCGCTCAAAGTGCAGGTCTAACTGTTCTCAAAACCGCACCATTATTATGGTAAAAGCAGAACTTTCTGTGGTAATTGTAATCGGCCACTTTCCGTCCATTAGGGGTTGTTAACTAATGGGCCACTTTGTTCGGCCCGACGCTGATTGCCTTTATCAATATTCTTGATATTACTCCTACTTCTATTTGTTTATCACTCCTCATGTAGTAATTATATATAACAGTCTACTACCTTAATTGATAAATTTATATTCAATCCAAAACTAACAATTTTTATTGATTGTATCCGTGTTCTCTATATTTTTAAAATTTCTTATGATAAGGTATTCTCTTCTCATCTCAATCTTAAATTGATTAAATGAAACTATTACTTTGAATCTGTTACTCAACTTATCTCATCGACTGGACGTAGGATGATGTATTATAAAGAAATCAAAAGCAGTTGTACATTTTGTTTTCACAATAATAAATAAATTTTACGTTGTATACTCATACCTGAAATAATAGTTCTATGTCATGTCAAAAGCACAAAGGAAAATTTTCTCTATAATAGACAGACTCTCTGTTATTTCTGTACTATTCACACGATAATACTAAAACCACACAAAATCAAAGGTTTATAATTCATAGCGAAACCATAAATCCAAATCAATTTACTATTGTACTCGGGGTACTTGAATATACATGATACATCACTTATACGAAATGCGCGATTGCCAATACTTGGGGTGTAGTTACACTTTAGATAAACTGAAATATTTATATCTACTTATATGTATAATGTTATTGGTTTGTGCTATAGCCATATAAATATAAATAAAAACTTTGTACATACTTTTTCTACATCTAAATAGTCGCACCCCGTGGTTTTACCCGCGTAGTTTCTGCTACAGTGCAATTACGGGGTAAAAAGTTTATTCTTTATATAAATCCAAACCTCATCTACCAAGCAACGCATGACAACTTCAGCTTAATCTATTAATAATAATAATCGATGTATGCTATCCTGACATACTATCATCATATTGACAATTTTAGTGTTTCAATTAAAATTTTCATTTTCCATCAAATAATCATTACAATCCGCTTGTTTTTGAACATAAAATAATGATTGTGGAGGCAGCACTAGGTCGTTAGTTACACGCTGCGGTCACCGTACGTGACCTCCGGACTCCGACATTCTAGTCCTGACTTTGTCTATTAACCATATGTACACCAATTAAATATTTATATCTATATTACCATTAGTAAAAAATGCACTAAAGGCGACCTTATTACGAAATAGCAATTTCTTTCTTTGGCTTTTTTATAGTCTTCTATAACTATGGTGTTAAAAAATTGGTTAGATATACCTATCACTAATGAATCAATAATGTACTTTTATGATGTCGCATATTTGGATTTGGTCTATTTCAGGATGAAAAACGTATCGAATAACATGATAACCTCTAAAATATCTAAAATGAATACAAAAAGATTGCGGTCTTACTCAATGAGATGTTAAATTAAAAACAAAAACAGCTAAAAAAATTTCATTGATATTTAAACTTTGTGAAAATCTAAGAGATATAATCATTATGAAAGCGGCGCTAGGTGTCGCAAACCACACAGTGCGGTCGACGTGCGCGATACACCAATGTTCGAATTCCAACTTTGTCTATCAACTATTATCTCGAAACCCCTATACGAATTTTGACATGGCATTTCAGAGCATAAAACTTTTATTATTGAGTAAGTTACACCACTTAAAAAAGAATCCTACGATCAAATTTTACGTTTCTTTAGACAAAATAAACAGATAAGAAATATTCCCTGGCAGTTACCTGAAACCTGACATTTTGTGCCCTTATTTCTAATACTGATTATAATCCAACATGATTTTTTGCATTAATAAATATAAAAAATGTTACCTATACAAGAAAGATAAGTCGTCTGTGAATTACGTGCATAATAATAATAATATTTATGACCACAATAAAAAAACATATCAAACATGAATTCAAACGACAAACCAGACAGTTTTAAAATAGCTTTTAACGCAATTACGAATGAAATTACTTATTCTAAAACTCAAAATCAGCTACAAAAAGTCAAAAGGAGAATGATTGTACATCCAATAAATGAATGAGATAATATCATTATTTGGCTTTGTTGTTTAATTAGACAGGAGGAAAAACAAGGAAAGGGAGTTTCAATAATACCCATTACTGTTTGTCGTCTACAGTGCTTTGTACACAGAACAGAGCCTAGTCACTAAAAGGCTTTAAATTATGATAGTCAGCGGATTTAATATACCTATTAGTTTTATTTATACTTGTAGAACATGGCGTATGTTCTACAAGGAACTATTATAGTATAATGTCCTGTAATTTTCCAGATAAAATATAATTGTAATACTTTCTTTAACTTATATTAAATTTGGACTTCCATGCAAAGCAGTACTATAAACTTATCGATATTAAATTAAAGTATGGTTTCTTGATAAAGGTTATATTATGTGTAGCTTCTTAAAGACACAATTAAACTGATAATATTTGGAATATATCTTTGTATCGGTATATCACATATTAAGTATTATGAACAATTAAGTACTTACCACAAACTTCTAAAGTCAGTAACTGGTTATCCTATAAACCATATAGATGCAACAGTCCTCTCTTAACTTAAACCAACCATAAACAGCCGATGAGCACTTCAAACCGCTGCTAAAATAAATTAATAATGTCTCAGCCGTTGTGGTTTTTATAATGATGCTTGTGTTTACAATCACATACACTCATACAGAGGCATATGGAGGTAGATTTTATTATACAAACAACGTATGTGTACTTAAGCCGATGACGCTTGCGGAGCGCGTTTGCTTCGAAACTCATTAATGTGATGGCTTTTCCAATTTATCATACCCTGGTATCTTTCTACGCTTTGCGTAAAATATAACAAGGCTGTTAAGTGTTAAAAATAACATACATAACGTACGTATGCATAATTAGTAATACAAAATATAAAAGATTAATCCTTAAATAATAAATTAATCAATGATATAATAGAGTTATTTCGCCAAAAATTTACATGTGTAATTCTATACATATCTATTCTAAATAAATTTGAGATGTTAGCAACAGTCGAGAGCAAACACAAAAGCTTAAACTATTCCACATTTACAATTCGTAGGCTTTGACATAATGTTGTGAAGCTCTCACAGTCGGCTCCATTTAATTTAAGTATGTATGTAGCTAAAGCATTACGATAATGAATCCGCCACAAAACTTTAGTGCTCCGTAAATTACTTTGATGACAAAACTTCAAACAACACTATGTTTATATGCCATGCTATTTCTTTGTTTGATAACGTTTCATGCTTTCGTTACAAATGTAATTAAAAATACACATTTGAGTGGTGTGAAAAAGTATTAAGCTAAAAATTTTAAAAAGATATCTTCAATTCGGCTATCAGTATTCGCTACATATTCGAGTTTTCCATAGTGCAATTTATAACGTCGGTCGCAGTGAAATGCATTACTCGTTGAGTCGAAGCATTGAGGAGAGCATGCAGCGTTTGTGGGAGAAACGGTGGATGGTGTTGACAATAACACACTTCGCAGCGCCAGAGTGGATTTAGACAGATTTGATAAATGGACTATCGTATGTACTATGTACGAATGTGAAGAAACGCTCCAAATTGTTCAATTTTATATTTGAGTGCAGGTGAGACAACAATATTATGAGAATAACAGGAGTTTAATCAAAAAAGCGTTTCTAAAAATGTAATATTAGAACTTAGAAGTATATGATGTCACATCCATATCAATTTTACCGCATCGTTATCGTTAGGAAAACTAAGAAAAGCAATTACATTAAATTGCGTGTTGTATTAAGGCCATCACAATAATAAGTTTTGCCTCATTCTCCATAACTCTGTTACCAAGACACCTCATATTAAAACCTTTTTATTACCCATCATAATGGAAATAAAAATAATAAAAAATGTTCTTTTTATCGAAAATATCTGGGGAATTTTTAGAAATTACGTGTCGTACTCGAGGAAAAAGCGTATTTTTATAAATATTCGGTTGATGCTTGAAATAACCTTTATAACTATCGCGGCCGTTCTTTACACGCTTCCGCCGATACGTTCTGGAGCCGAAGTAATTATCACATATTTATTGACGTACATTAATTCTTTTGCTGTAGTCGTATTGGCAAGATGGCATGCCAGACGATTTAAGAAACTCAGTGCTTTAATTCACGATAATCACAAACAATTTCAAACGGATGAGATATATCTTAAACGTATGGAGCGAAAATATAAAATCGTAAGAATGGGGTTTATCGTTATGTCTTCGTGCAGCTTTATATTAATTATTTTAAAAGAAGATAATTACAAGGACATGTACTTTTTATCTTACTTTGTTTTGGTGATGTGCAATATTCGTTACACGTTTGAGTATTTCATATTATATGTTGAGTTAATCGTGATGTCCGAGCAAATCAAATGCATTAGTCGCGGCGTTAAAAATAGCGTGGAGGCGATTTTGGATGAAACGTTAGTTAGTGAGAATGCCGTAGGAACAAGCGTTAGAATGGATTTGGATCGATTTGATGTTTGGACCAAAACCTACACTAACGTTAAAGAGAGCTCCGATTTGTTTAACTATATCTTCGGAGTACAGGTTGTAAATTGAACTTTTATTTCTTCATAGCATATTAATAAACTGATAAATATTATAAAAGTTCCATTTTTAGATAACTATTATGCTGGCAGCAGTGATGATTTATTTTATAATGTTTCTCTATGGAGTTACTTACATAAGCGTTGTCGCCGTAAGTGCTATTTTTGTTAATGTGTCAGTATTTTTACAATAATTGTCTTTGGTGACTTATTGCTTTTTATTCTCTCTTCTATGACCTAATCGGTATATAGGATTATAGGAACCCACAAGTTTTATAAAGATTTTTCCTTTTCTGCCTTTTTCTATTTTTTTTCCTTTGTAGGGTTCGGGAAGCAATACAGTGATGTTATTTTACGTTGTGAAACTGTTCCTGTTCCTCATGTCTCTGTTCACACTGTCCTCCAGCGCTCAGACCCTGCAGAACTCAACCGATGCTCTTAAACGCCAACTGGTCAAACTATTGATTTATTCTTCTCCAGGTAAGTGATTAATGGATATCAACATCCAGAACGATCATAAACTTTCTTTTAAGTAGACATCCTCTTTTCTCTCTTTGTTTTTAATCTTTATTACTTTCGTCATTTTATCAATATCTCAAATTATGCTACGCAAAACCATTATTTAGTATACAACTTATTGTACATATTATTTATGTATCTTTTATAAATGAATATGATCATTACCTAATAATGTTGACTTAAGGTCATAAGTCCTAAACAGACGTCGTTATTAGTATTGGGCTTTAACAATATTTTCACTGAGTATTTCTTTTAGCGAGTGTGTCTTACAAGGCTACTAAGGATCTCCTGCGACTGGTGTCCACCCGCACGGTGCGCACGCGCGCCTTCGGAGCCGTCAGCGTCGACATGACACTTATCCCCAAGAGTATCATGTTCTTCACATCTTACACGATTATTGCTTTGCAGCTTAATAGTGTTCTTTAGAACTACGCAATAACGACATGAAACGTATGTTTATCCAGGGTGAAATTCACTCAAAATTCATCTATTCCGTTGTTTTACTTGAATGAGTATTCTTAGATTTTCGTAGATTCATGCTTACGAGTTTCACCAATGAATTCTTTATACATAATTAAAACCATCATAAGTTAATATTGAAATGCTTATTTATTATCATATTTATTGTTATATTTATAATTAAAATATATAAGTACATTCGTACTGCCTCATGAACTTCGCGCATTAAGTATTCTAACGATACGCAAGGGTACCTACATATGTAATATGTATGCATATATTATTAACAGATATTCTGACTTATATTATGAGTGAATTGAATGATAACCACCTAAACCCACTCCATTATAAATAACCTACATTTGTTTGATTAATAATGTGGAGGCACTTAATTTTAGTGGTTCGAGCGTGTGTCAACCATGTTGATTGTTAATAGTCTGTTTGCGTTACAAATGAACATGCTTTTCAGTTTATTTAAACATGTCCAAATTAAGTTACTGCTGTTATTAAATTCTTGTTTGCTAATAAGAAGCTGGATATATGTGAGTTTTCCTCATTGTATATTGTATAGAGATATAAAAATATTCACTAGGGAAAAATAAAACGGACAATTTATTATAATAAATTACATATTTAATGTCAATAATATACAATAAGTCGAATGGATCTGAAGATAAGTATATCATTCGTAATGGTGTACAACACGCTATCAAATT
>JADANM010006710.1:4299436-4316301 GCA_026213755.1 Eurema hecabe
CTAGTTTCATTTTTTTCAGTACAAAACATACACAACAAAACTCCTTTTAAATGTTCCAGGAAAATATATTATGAAAATGTTGTTATTGCTCCAAAGTAATGAAATATAAAGTAATTGTAATTATTGACTTTTGTTGTATAACCGTGCGAAGTCAAGGCATCCTGTTAGTTGGCAAACAGCACGACGGTTAGAGTAGTGTATTGTGTTAGGTTTGGAGCTATCGCACGCGGACAACTACACGTGCGTGGCGGAGAACCCGCACGGGTCGGACTCGGTGACGTGGCGCGTGGTGGTGCTGCGGCCGCCTGCGCCGCCTGCGCTGGCGCTGCTGGAGGCGCGCGCCCGCGACCTGCAGCTCGAGCTGCGCCCCGCGCCCCGCCTGCCCGGACACGCGCTGCCCCGCGCCTTCACGCTGCACTGGCGCCTTGCCGCCCCTGAGGTAACACACACACACACGTACATGCACATACACACCTACAATCAATAAAACAGCAACAATTGTCGTCAATTAAAATGTATTTTTAAACTTTGTTCACAAGATTGTCAATGCTAAAGTAAAGTCAACGAAAATTAAGAGATTTTATGTCATAACGCAAATTTTGTGAAAATAAGTTCGAGATTTATAAAGAAAATACTTAAAATAGGTCTCTCTCGCAGGCTAGTCGAGAAGCTAGGTTTTTAGCACATAGTATAAATAAAAATATTTAAGCCATGCTCGTACTAAGACACTTACTTGACACAGATATATTATGATCATAACGTATATTAAACATACCTAATATATAATGCCTTCAATGTAATTTGGACAGTTTTTATTTTCGGATTTCGGATAGATAAGTAAGGTATCTTTCAGGGCGAATGGCGTGTGCAATCGGCCAGTCCAGGGCCTGTCACGCTCACAGGGCTACGATGTGGTTCCGCGTACCGCGCTTACGGCTCGGCTGGGGGACCGCCTGGAACTGAAATATCTATAAGAACGTCTGGTGGACCACCGCACGCCCCTCCAGACACGAGGTGGATCAGATCGAATGCGACTCATGCTAACTTTGACACTAGCATGTGGTCGGACGGCGGTTGCGGACCAGTGGCTCTGAAGTTAGAGTGGGTGGGATCCGGAATAGCCGGGGCTAGAGATGTTCCCGTTGGCGGTGAAGTTATTCTAGGCGGTAGGTTATACAAAATATTTTAATCAATATTCCGTTATTGCAAAATAAATAAAAGTAGCGAATTAATATTTAAACACAAAACTCGAATCCACAACAGTACCTTGAAGGTACGGTTCTTTGAAATTTCAAACTAGGTTTAGGTTTAGGTTAATGTAAGAAACATTGTCACAATCAAATCTCTTTCAACTATACAATATTGTGCATTATTAAGTGAGCATGTTGGTTGGTTAGGGCTCACCCCGGGATCGCGGTACCGCGTAGCAGCGCGCGCGTCCAACGAAGCGGGTTGGACTCGCGAGGTGTACGAGTTCGGAACGAGCCCCGGGGAAGGCTACGCGGAGGAGGTGGACGCGCCCTTCCCCGCGACTCCTGGGGAGCTCGCATTGCTCCTCGCTCTATGTGCTGCGCTCTCGCTCGCTGCGCTCACTATACTAGCGATACTCCTGCGCAGGAAGAGGTGAGCTATAGCCATAAGATCTAAAGATCCTTTTCAGATCCTATTGTGGTCACTTAGCCTATGCAAATAATGAAGTTATGGGCATTGTATTCAGTGATTTCAAAATTCGTTTTGACGAAAGAAAGATACAACATTTGTGACTGTGATTATCCTCATTATGACTTGAAAATATTAAACTTACATACATGTTGGCACAAAAATTTGTGCTAACATTAAATGTAAGATATCAATATCAAGCAAAAATTAAATTATTACAAGGTGCTTCCATTACGTAACGCTGAAAGTTTAGGAACTTAATTAAATCTTATAACTGACATAGAAACGTATTTTAATTAGCCATATTTTACACATACAATAAATGTATTGTAAATGAGTCAAGCTTTGTTGTTGTTATGGCAACAGTTGTGATACTTATACGAGTACGTCTTCAAGGCCAGGCGCGCACTAGGAGGTTTTCGCCGCGTGGCAGAAAACTGTAAATTAAACAGCGAACCACCGCTGTTTGGTACAATACGTATGTGTGACATTATGCCGCTGCTGTGTTCTGCCGCGCAGCGAAAAACCGTAGTGCGCGCCTGGCCTAAGTGTTTCCGAAAAAATAATACATTATAGTATGACGAAATAGGTATTACGGTAGTTATGTAGAGAAGCATATTTAACGTTTATTCTTTCATATTAAATATTTATGACAAGAAAAATTCACTGTAATTATGTACTTGAATGAGTGCTGAAGATGTATAAGTACGTTTAAAAGTAAGCTACGGGCTGATGGTAGTTCCGTGACTTATGTTTAAAAAAAAATAGTACCACCACAACCTTTCCAACGGCAACATATATCCGAGTGTGAATACTATCCATCCCATGTTACAATAACGTTACTTAAGAATTTCTTTGATGAAATAGTTACCCGTCACCTCTTTGTGAAGATAATAACAAGCCTGCAAACGACAGCCATGACTGAGGTTACTGAAAACACCCTTATCAATAATCCAATGTCATGTAATTGATCCTTCCCACCTAACCCTTTTGTAGAACTTTAAATTTGTTAAAGTCGAAAAATGTTTAGAATTTCCACTTTGTTATCCTAATAAAATTAATATAACTAATCCTTTTAAAACATAAATAGAAAGTGCCTTTTTGTGATGCAAAACTTAATAAAGAAAAATCTGCATTAAACAAATAATTGATCGATACGTTGATGTAAAGTTTGCAAGCCGTGAATAAAAACTTTTAAGTACAAAGTATGTAAATTCAACTTACAAACTGCATACATTTTAAACTTACTTTGGTTGTTTGATTTTGAATTCCGAGTTACATAACAACTTAAAAGACCAAGAAGGATATTTATTAATTATATATACTATAAATTGTTTATTTATGCTTGTAAAAATTTTTTTTATCGCCTCAGCCTAAAATCGACTTCATTAAAATTTCGAACAGAAATTCTTTAAAGCTCTAGAAATTCTTATTAAAAATATGAAAAATAATTCTTACTTTATATACCAGACCTTAGAAAAGTGTTAAACCGGGAGATAAAGCGAATTATGATACATTATAATATTTTGGTTTTGATTAATTAAGTTTTACGTACTTCTCCATGATTTTATAAAAAAAATGGAAGTTAATAATAATAATAATCTTGTAAAGTAAATTCAATTTGCCTTATATTGTTAACATTAAAAGTTTAATACCTCAATTCAAACAGGTCATAATATTACTTCACCCGACACCTTAGTCTATAAAAGTGTCTAAACGAAAGTGTAAACAACAAATAGGTCAGACGGAGCGGTCCCCCGCGTGACGACGAGTGCCGACAAGAACGCGTTCGGGACGTACCGGCCGCCGCACTCCACGCCCAAGCTGCCACCCGATCCTCCAGGTTTTAATTGTTCTACATACTTCTGTAGCTGAAGCTAACATTTTGAAATTTAAGTTTTCTTACGCTTGTATTATTCGTTAACCAGATTGGTAATACAATATTATTACTGTGCTACAGTTCGCCTGTAAAAAATCCCTTTAGCAAAGCCTCTTAAGCTTTAAATACTTGATTCATAAATACTTGAATATCATAGTAAGTCATACCTAAGTAGTTGCAAAATCGGATGATGACTAAAACTTTAATAACTATCAATAAAACGTAGCAACTTAAAATACACACAAGCTATATATTGTTCTATAATTTATGTTCTAATGGATCGTTTGTATGATAGATGTGTATGAAATAAGTCCATACGCAACTTTTGCTGGTGGCGAGAGCGCGGCGCCGGGCTCGCGTGCCTACACGCTGCAGCTGCGCGCGCTCGCGCGACACGACGACGACGCTGCGCCGCCGCATCGCCTCACTGACGGTATTACTTGCATTTTACTCACTTATGCTGCTTTACAGTTTATGCTCTATACTTTGTGTACTACTACCCACAACGCTCGGCGCTCTACTCTCTACTCTCTATGCTTTACTCTCTACATTCTATGCTCTACGTTCTACGCTCTATACTCTACGATTTGCGTTACATTTTACGGTATAAACATATATTTTTCGATCTGTTTGCCTAACTTACTTTCATTTACTTTTATTTTTACTGTACAATACGATATGTACGAATATATTATATACGAATCGTTAAACTTTTATCAATTATTTAACCTTGTAATTTATTACTGACATAAGGCATACTTTCTGTATACGAATTCCAAAAATGGTAACGGAATTATCACGATTATAAATTAATATCAACTAAGTAATATTTCTGCACAGAAGAAACGTGTCTTGATGCATATGAAGCTCAACGAAGGCGAAGACGTCGACGGCATTACTGCCCAGACCATGGTAAATTTACACATTTTCTTATAACAACTACTTATTACAAATCATTTCCATAGTAACATTATGAAAAAAGATTCTACTACCTACTTTTATAACCGAGCATACAACAGCAAACCAAAGAAGTCTTTCTTACACACCTTAATTTAAAATTTGTTACGATTGTAGTAAAATTGAGTTATTTTGTTAGCAGGTTGCTCACAGGACTCCGGAAGTTGAGGAAATATACTGCCAAATACTTAGTGAATATCTAGTCAACTTAGCTAATTCTGTTATACATATTAATATGTATACAAACATTTTTACAATTATATTATCTATTTATATTAAACCTGTCTTTTTTTACCCTTTATACAGGCCAACACACTGAAAAAACAATTTTAATAGCTTAAGACTGTATAATACAATCAAATGTTTGAATTATGCCATAAGGACATATATGCGAAGTATTTTCCTTAATAATAACTCAAGTTCAATAGTTTCAAGTCATAAGACGCAAAGCCGTTAGAAACTAATTAGGTAGCTCGCTAATCCGATCAAAGAGATATCCAATAAACGGGACTTAGGCTTACTACAGGTTCAAAGCACTACAGGATATTACATTTTATCTAGTCATAATACTCTTAAGTGCAGATTAAGAGATATGTACACTAGAATTACACTCATTTTTATTTTTTAGATAGAAGGCTTATAAGTAATTAGCTCTTCAGTTTTGGTACCGAAAGAAATAGAAAACAACGCACGTAGAAAAATAAGTAAAGAACAGTTAGATGAAATTGCTAGATTCTATCTATATTGACAATATAAAGGAATAATAATAATCTCATTATTATGTACCTGGTACATATATCATATGAAAATATAAATGTTTATCATACGTTGCACTACGTGCATTATAGTAAATGATGTGTCCATATATCTGAAGCGAAAGCTCGTGTATTTTAAACCCAAGTATTCTGAGAGTACCATTACAGCACAATCATATTAACTGCAACATGTGGGCTGTAAAATTGTTCTACAAACGACGCACTGCAGTTTCATACGAAAAGCTCTGATGAAATGCGTGGGGAGAAAGCCTTTGCCAGATTGATTTTACGACGTGAATAGAAAAAATATAACGGTAAATAAACTCGTGCTGAAAATATGTATATCCAGAACGAATGTAAATAAAATAAGGTATGATAAAAAAGGTGATTATTATTTTATGATTTTCCTAAAAAAATACTGATGAGATCGTTCTTATTTTTCGATTTACAAAGCTGAAGAAAAGTTTAAGTACATTACCATATATGTAAATTTTATCCGGGTAATCCAGTTTGACAGAAATAGACCCTCGAAAGTATTATTATCAGTACAACGGTGGAAACCCAACTTTTGGGTTGAGTTGATAACACTAAACTACACCCTCGATTACATTTATGATTAGTATGTACTATACTTTAAATTTTATATGCTCTCATAGCAGCTTTAAATTTTTTAATAATTTAAATGATTTAAAATACAATCGGAGTACGTAAATGCGACGCTTGGAATAGCTTATGTAATCTCAAGGTTGTTAGATATGTATTTTTTAGAAGTTTTTCCCCAATGCTGATTTTAATTATTATATTTCATCAAATACAGTTAATATAATTAAATCGAAAAACAAATAGAATACAAGAGGCTTAAACAATCAGTAGTAATGAAATCGCAATCACTGAACGGTTTAAATTTATTTGCCAAAGAGATTTAGGTCGAATGAAAAACAATCAAATTGAGTGGACATTAAACACAACACCAGCGTCGTTTACATAAAAGGTTCCCGGCATGAATGAAAATAACGCTTCCAAATTCCTCACTGATTGAAGTGTTCCTTTTTAATATATTCTGAAGTTAATGATTTAATTAAATAATCGTTTGCCCCTGTGCATGTTTTTAGGCTTGTATTTATTTTTTAACTTAAGCGTAAGCTTTTTTCGACTAATTAACCTATAATAATCTTTGAGTACAAGTTTTTATGTACGATACAAATATTATTTGTCTTTCAAATGATGACATGTACTATACTATATTTTCCAATGTAACTTTAAAATAGGAATGTATATTCTTAAAAATGTGAAAACTAAAACTATGCCCCATAAAGCTTAATATTTTAGTTACTAAAGTAGCTTGAAACATCTTACTATTTGTAAATTTCTTATTCTTTACCACAAAATAATAAAAACATGTACACTCACTAAGCAAATAGCTAATCATGAATATATATTTTACTCCCAGACGCAAATAAGCACAAACATCAACCACGTTATCTTGTTTTACGGTTCAAATATAAGGTTCATGCAGCAAATGTCAATATAAATTTGTGTCTCATTTAAATTTCCGATCTTCTTGACGACATGGCCGTCTTATCGGGGATTGTATTGAAATGGAATATCCAATAGCGGTAAAATAATAAATTCTCCAACGTATAATAATAGATTATTTTTATCGCTAACGAGATGCAGAATTAATGTTCTTTTATGTTTACGTCTGTTAGTACATATTGTATACAAAAAATAGGCTCCGTAATATTTTATTACTACATTACACTTATATAATATCGGTGCCCGTGTGATACCCGCGTAAAGACGAAATCTTAAAATCAGTACAGCTTTTCTCAAGTAAAAAGTGGTCACTTAAATCGTTGTATCACTGATTCGAAAACCAGCAAAAAAGTCTGATGGTTGCCTTTTTTTAAAGATATTTATATTTCACAAATGTTTTCGCAAAATTATTTATAAATCATTAATTGATGATGATGATGATGATGATAATGAAACATACGATTCGCTATAAGGAGCTGTATTCTAATACGATATAAGTTCGGGAGCCCGAGCGATTCTAATCTATCCAAGGATGAATGCATTATCATTCCACTTCAGGGATTCTCGTTTTCTGACATACCGCTTCACTGAATTCAACTATTTTGCAAAAATTACAACTCAACTTCAAGTTAATTATAAAAATACACAAAATATGCTTGCACAGAATTTAAAATGTGCCGTCTAAGAATGAAAGAAAAGAATATATAAAACAGTTAAAAGCAATTTTTTTCCAGAGGATTACGTGTTTGTTAATTATATTTTCAATCAATCAATATACATATTCAAATATAAAAGGTTAACAAGCAGAAGAAAAGAATAAATTACACCAATGTACATCGAAGTTGATACACCTAATTGTTTTTGTAATGTAAAACTGAGCAGAGAATTGTATTCCGGATCACGAAAAGCACGGTTGTGAATTAAACTAAAGCATTTAGAGCGTATCTAACTACTGCAGCGAGTCTATAAATCCTGCTGATATTTGCATCACACAAGAAAGTTTATATTCAAAATGCATACAAATGCTGTAATAATTGCCAACCAGAGTTATAAATGGACGAAATAGGACTGTGGTATTGTGCGCCGCGATTCCTTTTATTATCATGTCCAATTACGCTTTAATAAAGCTTACTCTGGTTGAAGCTCTTTAGCATTGCACTTTGAATTATCCAATTCAGAGTAACTAGTTTGTATATCTGCTGTAGAAATTATAGTACGCACATCAATTTGTGGAAATTAAAAAATGACTTTTTTCAGTAAAAAATGAAAAATTCTTTCGTTATTACATTTGCGTCGAAAAAGTTAAATTTATACATCCACATTTAAATAATATAGTTTTAGGCATTTTATTCAACGCGTTGAAGTAAGTTTACATTATTTTAAATATAAAATATGAAAATGCACGTAACATTTGCTGGCATTAAATATAGTCTCATAGAGTTTCACACAGGTTTTTCATATTTGATGGGCGAGCTGCGGCAAAGCCTCTGTTCATTCAACGTTGTTGTGATTTTCTGTTAAATTTATCTCACAATACAATCCATGTTTATTTTAATAAAACACAGATCTGTAGGTAGATTGATATAGGTACATATAAACCGTCTCAGTCATAGAAGCTTATTATAAACAACCTAGATTTTTAAAAATTTACAAACTTACAGGATAATTTTTGAATATTCTTTTAAATCCCGATCCCGTACATTTTGTAAAGCCGGAATGGACTACAGTTAGTCTTTGTAAAAACATCTTTAGTGAAGCTTGTTCGTAAACTGTAGGTGTCTTTGGCAGCAGTCGGTGTGGAATCGAGATGAACTCGTAATTAGATCTGCGGCCCGCCCGGGCGGCGAGTAGCGACTCTCAATCAATTTACTGTCAATTTGTCGCCTTTTATCCACGCCACTTGCTTATAGCTTTTATAGCGAATAGCATTACTTTATACGAGGAATTTTCAAGTCCTGAAATTAGACGAAAATGTTTACTCCCACATGTATGGCCTTTTATGTTCGATTATTTTTACGCAAACGTATCAAGAGACATTAACCTTAATCCTAATATCCGTTTCTCAACCACAATATGAACAATAATTTTGTTTAATAGTTACCCTATTTTGATTTGTATTTTTGTTGGTCTCGAAAATTATATTATTCTTTAGTTATATATTACCTATATTATTACTTAGTTTATACTTGTTACCCAGTGTATCTAAGAGTATCGAAGTATTCATTATTGCCAAGATGCAAGAACTGAATTCCGCATCGCCGACGAGATTAATTACACCAATCGACATTTTTAATTAGTCTCGTAATTAACAGCATGCCTTCCGCGCGAAGTAATATAAATTACTTTTTAATACAATCACTCTAGTGGACTTTGATTAAATTTTCTATTGCGATGCGGCGTTCGTCTTCCATTAGAAATGGGATTAGTGTGGCGTGGGCTTTAAACAGTTTTAAAAGAATAATTCTATTAAGAAATCAAGATTCCTCTGTTATTTTGTAATGTATGCTTTTGATGTTTTTAATAATGATTAATGTTTCGAATTTGCATGAAAACTATAGAATATAGGTTGATTTCGGTCACATGACAGTGGGTTTAATTACAGCCACAGCCGATGCAGAATATGATATAATGTTATCTAAAATTGAATACGTATGGCGCATGGTATGTGCCGCCGCAGGCACGCGTTAATTACTCGATACCGGAGCTGTGTTAGTCACTTGCTTCGGAATTTCCTTTTAAATTTCAATAAAAAGTACGCACAGCGCCGACGTAATTCGTCACAATCGGAATTGTCACAATTCTCTCGGGAGGGCTTTGAGAAAAATTGTCGCTAACGAGCTTGTTCCCCCCCTCCACCCCCACTTTTAATCCACCGCCCTCCTTCTCCGTAGCACTTTAAAACCCTTTTGCGATTTTCCGCGCGAAGGAATTACTTATCAAGAAAAAAGAATGGAACATTAATCCATTGTACAACTTTTTTAATATTGCTTTAGCTTTATATCAGTGACGAAAGGAAACTAAAAATTACTGTAACTTTGTTAATCTTTCTTTCGTAGTAAGTAGCGAGAGCTTAAGATATTAAAAGATCATTATTTATTTTAGTTAAGAGGGCTTTTAGTTTTGGTAAAAATTTTCACGTATTTTTACGTTACCTCACTATAATACAAAATAGTTTACATTCGATACACGTTCGTTTACATTTCACTAATGTCTTCACTTTTATTTCCAATTTTCTACTCGAGCAAATGTATCGAAAAATGACGTTGAAGCCTTAGCCAAGATATTTAGTAATATCTTAAGATTTATATTACCTACATTTGTAGTTCTTTCGGTCGGAAATTAATCTTCGCGATATCTCCACCCATTGTATAGACTTTTAGTAAATTGGTAATAATTAATTAACAACAGATTTTTGTTTTCGAGTTTTCATACTTTTTTAAAGGTAAACAACATAGGTTTCGTTAATAAGAAAAACATTTACATCGAGAGTGTTATACATATATATTTTTATACATAATGCTATTATGTTTTTTAGAAAATATTAAATAATAATATTCAAAATGTTTACCAGGAATAACGCAGTGTTTCATATAATTCCAATGCAAATAAATTAAAATAGCTAAATATTAAGTTTTAAAGTTATCGCATATTTTGTTATCTACATATTTATTACAGATATGTTAACAGTTTATAAACTGATCCCGTGAAAGCTTCAATGGGCGAATTTAATACCAAAATGGTGTACAAAAGATTTAACATTCAAATTTCGCTCAAAGTGCAGGTCTAACTGTTCTCAAAACCGCACCATTATTATGGTAAAAGCAGAACTTTCTGTGGTAATTGTAATCGGCCACTTTCCGTCCATTAGGGGTTGTTAACTAATGGGCCACTTTGTTCGGCCCGACGCTGATTGCCTTTATCAATATTCTTGATATTACTCCTACTTCTATTTGTTTATCACTCCTCATGTAGTAATTATATATAACAGTCTACTACCTTAATTGATAAATAAATACATTTATATTCAATCCAAAACTAACAATTTTTATTGATTGTATCCGTGTTCTCTATATTTTTAAAATTTCTTATGATAAGGTATTCTCTTCTCATCTCAATCTTAAATTGATTAAATGAAACTATTACTTTGAATCTGTTACTCAACTTATGTCATCGACTGGACGTAGGATGATGTATTATAAAGAAATCAAAAGCAGTTGTACATTTTGTTTTCACAATAATAAATAAATTTTACGTTGTATACTCATACCTGAAATAATAGTTCTATGTCATGTCAAAAGCACAAAGGAAAATTTTCTCTATAATAGACCGACTCTCTGTTATTTCTGTAGGTACTATTCACACGATAATACTAAAACCACACAAAATCAAAGGTTTATAATTCATAGCGAAACCATAAATCCAAATCAATTTACTATTGTACTCGGGGTACTTGAATATACATGATACATCACTTATACGAAATGCGCGATTGCCAATACTTGGGGTGTAGTTACACTTTAGATAAACTGAAATATTTATCTACTTATATGTATAATGTTATTGGTTTGTGCTATAGCCATATAAATATAAATAAAAACTTTGTACATACTTTTTCTACATCTAAATAGTCGCACCCCGTGGTTTTACCCGCGTAGTTTCTGCTACAGTGCAATTACGGGGTAAAAAGTTTATTCTTTATATAAATCCAACCTCATCTACCAAGCAACGCATGACAACTTCAGCTTAATCTATTAATAATAATAATCGATGTATGCTATCCTGACATACTATCATCATATTGACAATTTTAGTGTTTCAATTAAAATTTTCATTTTCCATCAAATAATCATTACAATCCGCTTGTTTTTGAACATAAAATAATGATTGTGGAGGCAGCACTAGGTCGTTAGTTACACGCTGCGGTCACCGTACGTGACCTCCGGACTCCGACATTCTAGTCCTGACTTTGTCTATTAACCATATGTACACCAATTAAATATTTATATCTATATTACCATTAGTAAAAAATGCACTAAAGGCGACCTTATTACGAAATAGCAATTTCTTTCTTTGGCTTTTTTATAGTCTTCTATAACTATGGTGTTAAAAAATTGGTTAGATATACCTATCACTAATGAATCAATAATGTACTTTTATGATGTCGCATATTTGGATTTGGTCTATTTCAGGATGAAAAACGTATCGAATAACATGATAACCTCTAAAATATCTAAAATGAATACAAAAAGATTGCGGTCTTACTCAATGAGATGTTAAATTAAAAACAAAAACAGCTAAAAAAATTTCATTGAGATTTAAACTTTGTGAAAATCTAAGAGATATAATCATTATGAAAGCGGCGCTAGGTGTCGCAAACCACACAGTGCGGTCGACGTGCGCGATACACCAATGTTCGAATTCCAACTTTGTCTATCAACTATTATCTCGAAACCCCTATACGAATTTTGACATGGCATTTCAGAGCATAAAACTTTTATTATTGAGTAAGTTACACCACTTAAAAAAGAATCCTACGATCAAATTTTACGTTTCTTTAGACAAAATAAACAGATAAGAAATATTCCCTGGCAGTTACCTGAAACCTGACATTTTGTGCCCTTATTTCTAATACTGATTATAATCCAACATGATTTTTTGCATTAATAAATATAAAAAATGTTACCTATACAAGAAAGATAAGTCGTCTGTGAATTACGTGCATAATAATAATAATATTTATGACCACAATAAAAAAACATATCAAACATGAATTCAAACGACAAACCAGACAGTTTTAAAATAGCTTTTAACGCAATTACGAATGAAATTACTTATTCTAAAACTCAAAATCAGCTACAAAAAGTCAAAAGGAGAATGATTGTACATCCAATAAATGAATGAGATAATATCATTATTTGGCTTTGTTGTTTAATTAGACAGGAGGAAAAACAAGGAAAGGGAGTTTCAATAATACCCATTACTGTTTGTCGTCTACAGTGCTTTGTACACAGAACAGAGCCTAGTCACTAAAAGGCTTTAAATTATGATAGTCAGCGGATTTAATATACCTATTAGTTTTATTTATACTTGTAGAACATGGCGTATGTTCTACAAGGAACTATTATAGTATAATGTCCTGTAATTTTCCAGATAAAATATAATTGTAATACTTTCTTTAACTTATATTAAATTTGGACTTCCATGCAAAGCAGTACTATAAACTTATCGATATTAAATTAAAGTATGGTTTCTTGATAAAGGTTATATTATGTGTAGCTTCTTAAAGACACAATTAAACTGATAATATTTGGAATATATCTTTGTATCGGTATATCACATATTAAGTATTATGAACAATTAAGTACTTACCACAAACTTCTAAAGTCAGTAACTGGTTATCCTATAAACCATATAGATGCAACAGTCCTCTCTTAACTTAAACCAACCATAAACAGCCGATGAGCACTTCAAACCGCTGCTAAAATAAATTAATAATGTCTCAGCCGTTGTGGTTTTTATAATGATGCTTGTGTTTACAATCACATACACTCATACAGAGGCATATGGAGGTAGATTTTATTATACAAACAACGTATGTGTACTTAAGCCGATGACGCTTGCGGAGCGCGTTTGCTTCGAAACTCATTAATGTGATGGCTTTTCCAATTTATCATACCCTGGTATCTTTCTACGCTTTGCGTAAAATATAACAAGGCTGTTAAGTGTTAAAAATAACATACATAACGTACGTATGCATAATTAGTAATACAAAATATAAAAGATTAATCCTTAAATAATAAATTAATCAATGATATAATAGAGTTATTTCGCCAAAAATTTACATGTGTAATTCTATACATATCTATTCTAAATAAATTTGAGATGTTAGCAACAGTCGAGAGCAAACACAAAAGCTTAAACTATTCCACATTTACAATTCGTAGGCTTTGACATAATGTTGTGAAGCTCTCACAGTCGGCTCCATTTAATTTAAGTATGTATGTAGCTAAAGCATTACGATAATGAATCCGCCACAAAACTTTAGTGCTCCGTAAATTACTTTGATGACAAAACTTCAAACAACACTATGTTTATATGCCATGCTATTTCTTTGTTTGATAACGTTTCATGCTTTCGTTACAAATGTAATTAAAAATACACATTTGAGTGGTGTGAAAAAGTATTAAGCTAAAAATTTTAAAAAGATATCTTCAATTCGGCTATCAGTATTCGCTACATATTCGAGTTTTCCATAGTGCAATTTATAACGTCGGTCGCAGTGAAATGCATTACTCGTTGAGTCGAAGCATTGAGGAGAGCATGCAGCGTTTGTGGGAGAAACGGTGGATGGTGTTGACAATAACACACTTCGCAGCGCCAGAGTGGATTTAGACAGATTTGATAAATGGACTATCGTATGTACTATGTACGAATGTGAAGAAACGCTCCAAATTGTTCAATTTTATATTTGAGTGCAGGTGAGACAACAATATTATGAGAATAACAGGAGTTTAATCAAAAAAGCGTTTCTAAAAATGTAATATTAGAACTTAGAAGTATATGATGTCACATCCATATCAATTTTACCGCATCGTTATCGTTAGGAAAACTAAGAAAAGCAATTACATTAAATTGCGTGTTGTATTAAGGCCATCACAATAATAAGTTTTGCCTCATTCTCCATAACTCTGTTACCAAGACACCTCATATTAAAACCTTTTTATTACCCATCATAATGGAAATAAAAATAATAAAAAATGTTCTTTTTATCGAAAATATCTGGGGAATTTTTAGAAATTACGTGTCGTACTCGAGGAAAAAGCGTATTTTTATAAATATTCGGTTGATGCTTGAAATAACCTTTATAACTATCGCGGCCGTTCTTTACACGCTTCCGCCGATACGTTCTGGAGCCGAAGTAATTATCACATATTTATTGACGTACATTAATTCTTTTGCTGTAGTCGTATTGGCAAGATGGCATGCCAGACGATTTAAGAAACTCAGTGCTTTAATTCACGATAATCACAAACAATTTCAAACGGATGAGATATATCTTAAACGTATGGAGCGAAAATATAAAATCGTAAGAATGGGGTTTATCGTTATGTCTTCGTGCAGCTTTATATTAATTATTTTAAAAGAAGATAATTACAAGGACATGTACTTTTTATCTTACTTTGTTTTGGTGATGTGCAATATTCGTTACACGTTTGAGTATTTCATATTATATGTTGAGTTAATCGTGATGTCCGAGCAAATCAAATGCATTAGTCGCGGCGTTAAAAATAGCGTGGAGGCGATTTTGGATGAAACGTTAGTTAGTGAGAATGCCGTAGGAACAAGCGTTAGAATGGATTTGGATCGATTTGATGTTTGGACCAAAACCTACACTAACGTTAAAGAGAGCTCCGATTTGTTTAACTATATCTTCGGAGTACAGGTTGTAAATTGAACTTTTATTTCTTCATAGCATATTAATAAACTGATAAATATTATAAAAGTTCCATTTTTAGATAACTATTATGCTGGCAGCAGTGATGATTTATTTTATAATGTTTCTCTATGGAGTTACTTACATAAGCGTTGTCGCCGTAAGTGCTATTTTTGTTAATGTGTCAGTATTTTTACAATAATTGTCTTTGGTGACTTATTGCTTTTTATTCTCTCTTCTATGACCTAATCGGTATATAGGATTATAGGAACCCACAAGTTTTATAAAGATTTTTCCTTTTCTGCCTTTTTCTATTTTTTTTCCTTTGTAGGGTTCGGGAAGCAATACAGTGATGTTATTTTACGTTGTGAAACTGTTCCTGTTCCTCATGTCTCTGTTCACACTGTCCTCCAGCGCTCAGACCCTGCAGAACTCAACCGATGCTCTTAAACGCCAACTGGTCAAACTATTGATTTATTCTTCTCCAGGTAAGTGATTAATGGATATCAACATCCAGAACGATCATAAACTCAAATTATCAATATCTCAAATTATGCTACGCAAAACCATTATTTAGTATACAACTTATTGTACATATTATTTATGTATCTTTTATAAATGAATATGATCATTACCTAATAATGTTGACTTAAGGTCATAAGTCCTAAACAGACGTCGTTATTAGTATTGGGCTTTAACAATATTTTCACTGAGTATTTCTTTTAGCGAGTGTGTCTTACAAGGCTACTAAGGATCTCCTGCGACTGGTGTCCACCCGCACGGTGCGCACGCGCGCCTTCGGAGCCGTCAGCGTCGACATGACACTTATCCCCAAGAGTATCATGTTCTTCACATCTTACACGATTATTGCTTTGCAGCTTAATAGTGTTCTTTAGAACTACGCAATAACGACATGAAACGTATGTTTATCCAGGGTGAAATTCACTCAAAATTCATCTATTCCGTTGTTTTACTTGAATGAGTATTCTTAGATTTTCGTAGATTCATGCTTACGAGTTTCACCAATGAATTCTTTATACATAATTAAAACCATCATAAGTTAATATTGAAATGCTTATTTATTATCATATTTATTGTTATATTTATAATTAAAATATATAAGTACATTCGTACTGCCTCATGAACTTCGCGCATTAAGTATTCTAACGATACGCAAGGGTACCTACATATGTAATATGTATGCATATATTATTAACAGATATTCTGACTTATATTATGAGTGAATTGAATGATAACCACCTAAACCCACTCCATTATAAATAACCTACATTTGTTTGATTAATAATGTGGAGGCACTTAATTTTAGTGGTTCGAGCGTGTGTCAACCATGTTGATTGTTAATAGTCTGTTTGCGTTACAAATGAACATGCTTTTCAGTTTATTTAAACATGTCCAAATTAAGTTACTGCTGTTATTAAATTCTTGTTTGCTAATAAGAAGCTGGATATATGTGAGTTTTCCTCATTGTATATTGTATAGAGATATAAAAATATTCACTAGGGAAAAATAAAACGGACAATTTATTATAATAAATTACATATTTAATGTCAATAATATACAATAAGTCGAATGGATCTGAAGATAAGTATATCATTCGTAATGGTGTACAACACGCTATCAAATT
>JADANM010006710.1:4328368-4353143 GCA_026213755.1 Eurema hecabe
AAATCTTTATCTTAGGAGCTGATGTCGATGTTTATATCGGATACGTTAGCGTATAGTGTTTTTGGCATCCGAGTAAGCACTCTGAATGACGATGAATCCCCCTTGTGGTATATAACGAAACATATGGCCCAATGTAATTTTACAAGATTTATGGAAATCTTAACCATATTTTTCCTTCCTTCAGTAGCCGAATCACTACGGTAAGTAATACTTACTTACTAATATTGTTTTAATAACCAACCTTGTCAATGTAATTTTTTTTAATCTAAACTAAATTGATATCAAGCTTATCCTTAATTTGGTATTTTAAACCTTCCTTTTTTAGAATGCAATTCTTTTCTGCACCAGCTACTGATTTTTTAAAAAAGATGTTTCGGTCTCTAGTCAAAGAGCGAAAGGAAAGACGCGATAATAATGACATAGATCTGGTTGGATGTTTCCTTAAAATAAAAGAAAATTATAGTTCAGGAACAGACGCAGGTAAAATGACCAATTTAAAAAACTTATGTCAGTTTTTCACGTATTGCCAAATTAAGTTGTCGGGATTTCAATGAAAAATTGAAAACTTCACCAAAATATTTACCTTCTTAATGTCACATTATATGGTATAAAATTGTATGTTTTAGGAAAGGGCGAAAACTTAATGTTAGCACAAGCTGCTGCATTTATAATGGCGTCTATAGAGACGTCCACATCATCCCTTATCTACGCTTTTTTTGAATTAGCTTATCATCCAGAAGAACAGGTAACGTGTATATTTATTCAAACAAAAGATCAATTTTACTACATTTTTTTCTATATTTACTTTATAAATAACTCAACCACTTATTTATTTTTATTTTTTAAGCAAAAACTATTTGATGAGATTGATAAAGCACTAGGACAAACGGATAAAGAATTTTTGGACTACAACAACTATGTAGAACTAAAATATCTCACCGCAGTCATCAATGGTTGGTACATTATTTCTTACGATTATAACACAATCTTTCACTAATTATGATGGGACATTTTTTATGATTTCTTTAAACTTTCAGAAACTCTACGTAAATACGTACCACTGCAGCATTTAGACAGGGTCGCTGTAAAGGATTATAAATTAACTGATAATGTGATTATTGAAAAAGGCGTTCCTGTATACGTCAATGTAGTAGGCCTTCATTACGATGACAAATTCTTCCCAGAGCCACATGAATGGCGCCCAGAAAGATTTTTAGGAACATCTGACTTTGATAATCTCCATTTTAATTTTCTACCGTTTGGAGAAGGACACCGTCAATGTATAGGTAAATTTATAACAAATTATAACTCCATGATGTAGATAGGCTACGATAATTGTTAATTAATTTATTATTAGCACTAGTATAAACCAAATGGTATTATTTTTTAAATACTTAATTTATTAATGATACAAACTTAAATTACATAAACTTATTACAGGAAGTCAAATAAATACCGTTAATGCCGTTTCCGATTAGCAAAATTCATTAATAATTAAAATTAAAATGACATAAAACTTTGTAATATTGGCATTGATTTGCAATATGCTTTTCCTACGTCTAATATCAATGGAAAAAAAAATTGTTAATAAGATAAAGAATCTAACAAAAGGCTTTTCATTAATTGCAGGCAAGCGATATGGAATGCTTCAATTAAGAACAGCCATAGCGCACGTGGTGCACAAGTATAGGATAGAGCCAGTATCACCTTATAGCTTGAAAAGCGACCCCTACAGTATTGTCCTGTCGCCGATCAACGGGGGAAGTGTCAAATTTATCCCGCGATAGGTCGCAACTCGAGTCATAAAACATCCGAATGGTTTTGTTTCTAAATAAAGATTAATAAATATATTGTAATTATAATTATTCTACCTACTTATTTCCTTTAACAAATATGTAAATATATATCTGTTATAAAAAATGATCTGATTGCTGAATTTCCCAGTAAATAATATTATTGGCATTCAATACCAAAAATTCTATAAAAAGAATATTCTCTGTGTATTTATTTCATTATTTATCTTGTAGGTTTGACATTATATACTACAAACACAAAGTCAAGTTAAACAATAATCAGTATTATTTCTAGATTTGTGTAAATAGAACCTCGGACCGCTCAGTTATAATTCTCTTTGCGTCCGGGAAATACTGTAATATGTTAATCCATGAATCCAGCGCAAGTGTTAATATTCCCACCTGCAAATAATAAAATATTTAAGTGATATCACAGTACTGCGTTATTCATACATGCTACATATATTAGCAAATAAATACGAGACAACTTTTATTTTAAGGAAAGCATTTATGATTTTGATTAATATTTTAGCTTTAAAGTGTTATACAGTTTACCTAAGTCTAAGTATTGGACCAATTAGATGACATTATGTATTATATAGTAGAGTACTTGTGGTTTAATACAGATTCAGATCTTACAGTATCATGAAAAACTGCGGCGGTGAAACGATGTATATATGATATGCCTTTATTGCCATGATGATAAATAATCGCAATGAAAACCAACATGATATGCCTTGTGTTCCTGCATTTTGTAGTACGAATCGCTTCCTACGTAGTTTCATGAAGCCCTCACGGAGACCACCGATACTATTCCCGTGGCTAATGCATACACGTCTGTTAAGTCGGGCTACCACAATATAATATATAAATCATTACCCTAGTTTCAGCGCGATAAGAGAAACAATGTGATATGCCTCTATTGAGGCCCTGCATGATTCCAAACACATCGCCGGGTTCGAGGACTTCGTGAGAAGTTTCCGTAAGATCTGCCCTTACAGAAAGCACCGCCACAGTACCACTTGCCACCCAATGCATACGCGCCTCGCTGTCACCAGCTACCACTATGTAATTACCTGTTAAATATACAGCAACAACTAATTTTTATAAGTGCGCTCAGAATAGTTTAGTAACAAAACATAAATATATAATCATTAATGTGTACGAAGAACATTGTATAATCAATATCCATAAAACAGACATTTTTGCATATAATAATTTGATGCTGACGTTCTTTTTCAACTTAACCTTACCCAAACATTTTTTGCATAGGTAATAAATGCTACTTAAAGACATTACTTGTCAACTTGACATTTAAGCTAACACAATAAATAGTGCTAACTCCTTACCAGGGAAGAAAACTTTATAATCCAAAGCAACAGTAAGTTGGCGAAGGAAAGGTTCTCCCGTGTCGGCAAAAATGTAGCAATTGCGCAAATGATGACCAAACATCGCCGACATTAAGTCGCATCGTAACACGTACGGCGTTTTCGGTATAAGAACAGGCAACTAGAACATTTATTATTAAAAAACCTTTAAGTAAAGAAACTATTTAATTCTCATTTTTTAAATGAATAATAAAAAAACACTTCTTTCAAACACTAAGAATGATTATTCTTATGTAAACCAATCGGTTAGAAGCGTTATAATTTACACAATTTATAAAAAGGTTAATTATTAAATAAAGAAAAGAATAGAATTTCTGTAATCTTACTATACAAAAATTTTACGCAAAAATAATAGGTGAAACACAAATTGAATATAATTTAAGCATAACGTGTTCAAGTCGATGTATAGTTTCAAATAATAAACTTTTCATACACTTTCCTATTTATTTATTCACTAAAATTATAAAATATATATACATACATAAACTCCTAAAATCATTATTAGCTTACCTGTCGTCCGCGTTCTGTTACCCAAAGTTGACGAATGTACGACCAAAATTTCTTTATTTGGTATTCTAGAAAAATAAACGATAATTATTATTTTTTGTATTTAATGAAATTATCTATGATTTTTTATGATGGTAATATTTTTCCCGGTAATGATATTGTATTATTCTAAGACAGGATCTAAAGTTGATTGTAAATTATACTCGTAAAACAAAAAGAACTCCAAAACCGATTAATTACACGTACCTTCAAATTTTAGACACGTTAAAACATTGCTTTTACAAACCTGTTTCGTTTTATTATTAAAAACGTGCTTTTGTTTATCAGTCATTTTTTTACCCAAATTAATCAACATTGAACTGACGGCATTGCTTAGGTATTTTTGAAAATATCTGACTTTACAATTGTTTTTTTCACTCATTCAATTGTTTCTTACGACTTATTTAAGGTTCACCATTTAACTATAATTACGTGTTTGTTTCTGGGGTCCGACTTCGATTAATAAGAAAGGAATATGATCTTACGCATATTTTTTATATTTTTACGATTTATAACTAAATATTCAAAGATGGAAATTAACGAAAAGATCTAGGCCAAGGAATACATTTTTACATTGTAGTTATTTAGTATAGTTAGTTTCGAACTAAAATAATAAACAACGTACTCGACAATCCCTGGTTCTTTAAATAATCGATAAGTTCCTTCGTTGCCTTCTCGTAGCCATTAAGTGCATATTTGGTTGAGTATGCAATCTGTATGGAAGTAGCTACAACTATTGCCGCGAGAATTTTGCCGCAAATGAGGCAGATGGCTAAAATGATCATGGAAACTGCTTCGACCACGAACTCATCTCCCCCGGTTGAAGTTAATTCTGATACTACTATGTAGAAAGATGTGGTATAGTCCCATCGCCTTTGAGGAGTGTCTCTGTAATATCAAAGTATAGAATTTTGATAGTTTATATTTGAGACTTGGTAAGCCATGAACCCAGGCGGATTTCAAGCCTCTAAGGTTTGAAAAATATATTTAACTTATATTTTCTTATATAAATTCATATAAAAACTGAAAGGTATATATTAGACGTCAAAACTGAGGTTATAACTTAAGATCTGACGAAAACTTAAGATATAGGACCAACAAGCATAAATTTTAATATTGACAATGTTTAATCACTCCTCACAAAATTGTTTTTCAGTAAACAAAGTAAGTAATAAGGATTAAACTAATATAACCTATTTTTCCTCATACATTTTCCTTATTCATCACTCCAAGAATAAACTTTTGAAAGGCTCTCCTTAGGTATTAAGAACTTCCGAGTAAAGAAATATTTGAGTATTATGAATTTTTGGGTCAATCAAGAAAGTTGAATAACTTCGCAAAATTATGTATTTCCATGGAGCTATTTATAACAATGTCGCACAATATGAATTACGTATCTAAAATAATTTAGAAATTTTGTGTGATAAATAATAATAAGAATTTTGTTTAAACTCACTCATCAAGAAGATGCATTTTGAGTGTTCTTATCATGCTGATCGGTGACGTAGCCATTAAAGTCAATAACCATATACAAGTTAAAGTGTGAATCAGAAGAGCCACTATAAATATGGTCATAGCTGTCTGAAAATTTAATATTTCGTTATTGGCAACGACTTCATATATAATAAACTATGTTTACATATTTATTTAAAATATAAAAGACATTAAATCTGATTGCAAAACTTAAAGCGTGTATTAACTCAGTGCTTTGAAGGTAACCTCTAAGTAACAAACTTACATGTGTTTTTAAACCACTATTTTTAGAAATATAAAATAAAGTGTAACAGATAATTTGTATATTGCATGCGATACATTTCTATATAAATATTTATATATTAGGTAAATTTTGCAAAATGTTGGAAACATCCAAAGAACTCTTCATTCACAAATATAAAGTCAAGATATACGATATTTTCCAGAATTTCCAACGAAATTAACTACCTAGTAAAACTCACAAGTAGTAGCCATGGGCAAAGAGGTAAAAGTTTTGCAAAATGTTATTATAAAATTACCTGCAGAGTTGTAAGATTGTTTGTGAGTTCTGCCGATGTCTTGCGATAGAACTCCACGAGGTATTTGAGACGAAATAGCTTGTTGACACGCAAGTAATGCATTGCAAATAACGGGCGCCTGAAACATATTTATAGTGATGATATGAAATGTACCATTGGAAATAAAGATTCCGAGAAGTTGCCCGTGTTTGTGTATGAGCAATGAGTATACTACAGTTCTCGTTATTACGAGAACTACAAATATACCCATTGAAATTATTGGATATTACTGTATAGAAGTAAACAAATCTTGAAAACATACACGTGTCGTAAATAAAATAGAACGACGACTTGCCGCATCGCCAACCATTCGAATAGGTCCTAAGCATTATATAAATAATTCAAGTAGTTATGTAATTTTTGTTTTGTTGATCTTCTCTAATATAGTAGTGAAGTTTTATACGAAGTAGAAATTTTATTCTCGTTTTATTTGAAGTTTGTATTTTTAAAATGATTGACAAGGATACAACTTACTCTGATGGAATTTTTTAAGTGTGAGTTATAAAACATTATACAGCTTATTACCAGGTCTACCTCTGATTATCTGAATCGGCACTGGTTTTAATTATATCTTATAATAATGGACGTCCTACTGTATATAACGATTACAATTTAATTTCATATGCATCGAATCTTTTAAAGTCATATGCCCACTATTAATACACATACAAAACCCGAAAAAACTAGTTGGCACAACTTACGCAAAACAGAAGCCAAACAATTCGAGCGGGAAGTTAACGAACAGATCGCTCCAAACCCACAATTTATGTTTGTAATATCGCTTCCGGCACTTAACGGAATTCATTACCAGCTCGCCATGCCTGTTCACGTACCCCTGCCATGTGATCAAGTACCCGTAATCAGACATTAAAGTGACTATTAATTCGTTTGGACATAGGACATCAAAGTGTCGGTCAAAAGCGAAATAATAGTAGCTTCTCTCAACGATTTCTTTTTTCGTCTTAATGAGTAGTAGTAAAGACAGTTTCTACACAAAGGACATTTAACTTTATGTAAAGATGATTAAAATACTTACCTGATGCATGCTAAGGTAGATCTTTATGTAGAAAAACACATCACAGATACATTGTAACCAAAATATGAAATTGCAATCATTTAACGTGCAAATTTCGTATAGCGTCAATATGTAATTACTTGTGGCCATAATACTCGTAAAGTATCCAAACATCTGGAATGATTTCGGTAAAACAGACAGATTTATAATGGAACGTGAATACAGATTAATGGATCTGTCACCCGTTATTAAGTGGGTGCTTTTTTAAAGTCAAATACAATATGATACTAAATTAATATTTTTGTATGTATTTCACTTTCCACTTTTGTAGTTTAATTTCATAGCTAGCTCGTAAATGGATGAAAGGGTACATTCAAATGTTACCTGAAAAAGCCTGGAGCCTGGTTTCAACAGATTGTTGACATCGAGATAGCTTTGATACGTAAGAATACTAGCCGCCGACTTAGCTTGACTTACATTACTCGTTGACTGAGAACTGCGTACCGTTGTCGGGCCTTAATACAAATTTAATTAAAATCATAACTATAAGTTGTTAGAAACCTGTGTCCCTGCTTAATAGTTTGTTTGAAATATAGTATATTCTATAAGTTACTTAAGTTAAATCTACTCTCGCAATTTTATTGTTTTGCTAAATACATGAAAAATATAGAATCTCTTATTTATGTGAATAATTAGTTTAAATAGTTGAATAAATACTTCGTGTAACTGCCCTATAAAATAGGAATTATAAAATCAATTGCTTGAGTTACCTGTAAAATCAAACCTGCTGGAACCACTTCGTGAATCAACTCCTGATTCTTGAGAAAGTTTATCATAGTCTGACCCTTCTGGAAAGTTTGAAAAAAGAACTGTATTTTTATAGGCTTATATGATAAAATAACTTCATTCTTTTCATGTTTCAGTGTCAAAATTTCGTATGAAGTGCAACATGAAAAATATCTAAAATATATTTTTTTCAAATATCCATCCCATACACGATGTGAATAACGTGCTATTGTAACAACACAATAGCGCTTCAAAAAGCCATATTCAATTCAAATACCAATTTATTTCTTTTTAATATGTACTGTAAATTCTATAGTTATTCTATTAATTAACCTGAAGATTCATCGTCATCATTATCCATAGTTATAGGAAGAATATAGTCTTTAGAAATTTCAAAAGCTCTTCGTAAAGGCGCCTGTATTTTCGGATAATATCTGACTAAGTTAAAGAACGTCTGAGAGGGTATTACAAGTAAATCTAAACTTCGACTTGCGTAAATAGCCACTTCTGAGCTCGACGTCGGTTGCTAAAAGAATTATTTAAAACTTTTTAGTTTATTATCGAAAAAAATAGTATTTAAATGAGGAAGAATTGTTACATACATATTGTTGCGTGTAGTTCCAATAGTATATTTCATGTAAGGAAATAATAATAATAATCACACTATAAAATAAACATACTTACTCCTGTGAAATTTCCAAACATGCCTCCAGTGCCCATACAAGTTATCATTTCATTGTAAGAACTCAATACATCAACCTACAAACAACCATGAAGTACGTAAAACAAATTTTATTGAACTTATTATATTAATTATGCATAATAAAGTAGAGTTATCTTATTAAATACTACAAAAGGCAACAATTTATACTGAAATAATTTATAAGAACGCGATGAAGCCCACCTTGCCTCGATAAATAATATAAATATTCGTTTGTATATCTTTACATTGCACGACGGTGTCGCCCTTTAGAAAATACATTTCGTGAAGATGCTGCGTAATGACTCTGATAAAGGATCGCTCTACTTTCCCAAATAAAGGCACTTCCCTCAGAGCCCTCTCGTACATGAACACCAGCGTATCTTCCATCAGAGCGGAATTCAGCCCGCGACAGATTTCCTGTAATTACACCCAATATGTTCCAGCCACGAAAATACGAAAAATTTCCCTTACACGCCGTAATTAACGTCATTTGTTATGTAACCTCTGCGTGTAGCCTTTGGAGAAATATAAAAAGTCAATTGCGGTCGACCTTTTCGTTTGTGCTAATAATTTTATCTTATTTCCTTGTGAAATGAAACAAATTGTAGGAGTGTAATTGGGTTGTTTATTTTTACCTTGAATAGTACGATATAATATTATTTGATGTAGTTTATTTTGACTTCAAATAAATGTATATTATTCTTTTTTGTTTACATTTGGGCCTCGAGTTGGTCTTTTCTTGTTAATCCAATTATCGTTGTCTTTCCATTGTAACTAAATAGACGCGGACGATGGAATTAATTGGTAGCAGTTCTAGCAACAAATAAACAATAAACTTTCGCTCGAAATCCATACTCAAATTGGGACAGTTTGTAGAAACGTAGACTGACTATCGAGAAAGTATATACGATATGAAACAAAAAAGATTCAACCCCTACCTGTGGATTACTCCCATGCGTCCTCTTCCATACATATTCAAAATACTTCAGTGTTTTCACAGTGAGTATAGGATCCACGTTCTCCTGATACAAAAAGTTCTCTAAATCCCTCGTATTTTCCTAAAAGCAACGAGAACTGAGCTCATTAAAAGTAACTATAATTATTGTTGTACCTGCGCGTAACGTTTTTAATGACGAAAGTTCTCCGTTGCCCATATATTTTTATCTCGTCCTGCTGCGAAATTTAAAAACTTTATAATGTTAACAAAGTACAAGAATATTGTATTGATAAAATGTTTTTAATGTGAGTTTGGAAAGTAATAATGAAGTTTTGTGATAAGAATATTTTGATATAATAACATAAAAATAACAAAATATTACAAAACAAAGCTATATGTATATTACGCTATTCGAAAATGTTAATTAATTTTAATTAGGTCATCGAGTATAAATTCTATAGAGTTTCAAATAACTTTTTCAATAACGAATTATTCACATTCATTATGTAATGGTGTGTTTGAAATAAAAGAAGACTCGTAGGTATATAATATTCATATGAAACATATTATTGTGATCCCCTAAATCTGTCACGTGTGTGATGAGCCTTTTTAATATCCGTCCGCAGGCGTAGCAATATATTTATTATTTATTTATAATACGATGAATGTTTCGCTCCTTTTGATCTCAACCATTTCTCATAACACACAAAATCCGACTGACAGCGTGTGTGATATCAATGGAAATAAATGTATTTCCTTTAATCATTAATTAAATTATATTTATGAGGTAGTATGGCCATATTGTTGTGAAATGTTTTGAAAAATAGCTAGCTAAGCATTAAGTTTATTGTTTGTAATTTTTTTAGCATTGGAAATAAGCGGCTTTATTATTATTATTATGGCCATATACCGGTAAATGTACCTACCTATACATTTTAGTTGATCAACTACGATTCTCTTTTCACTGATTTTCATTTTGATCCTAAAGTATCACTCACGTAAAATCTTTTTCAGGCTTTAACAGCACAGTACAGTTGGATTATGATGGGATATTACTTGATACTTAGTGTTACAAAAAATAATCTGTTATTGGTAAAAACGTCCAAAATGGATAGAAAAGTTCCAGAGATTATTTCATAATATTAAGCTACCTAGCTAATAATATCTTGCCTTACATTGTGTTCAAGCAGAGAATGAGCAGAAGCGGATCTCGTAGATGCAATGTATCCAAACATAAAAGCAAAGTAGAGGACACCAGAAACTTGCAACACCATAATAAGCCATACATCCACGACATTGGAAACCACTACTGGGGTACATCCACAACCTAAAAAGTAAAAGAAAAACGACAAAAACAGTGATAATATCAAACATTATAATGGAACTGCATGAAGAATGTATATTACCAACAAAGACTTCGAAAACCCAATAAAATATTCGAATGTATTCTGACATAGCATCTAAAACAATGTAATGGATAATTAATGTTTATTTTCACACTTAATATCTGCTTCCATTCATTTTATTCCAAATTATAATTTTGGAACAATAAGCTTATAAAACTACCCACGGATGGCGGTAAAATTTCTGCTTGAAAATGTTCATACCAAAAAAAATATTTATTACAATTACTCGGCACCTTTGTCAATTCTCTCTGTCTCGGTATTTAGTAATCGTGACAAAAAATATCCTTATTATGAAAATATTCAAACTTATATAATATAATACTATAAAAATAAATACTATGGTATTTAATCTAAGTACTAACTTTTTGTTTCGCTATTTACAGAGCTGGACAATACCAAGGCTTTAGAACAGTTAACTCGGATGTAATACGCATCGGGATTCACGTATGTCACACAGGAGCTCATGAAGACGAGGGATGTCGCAAAGTTCACTATCGTTATCACCAAAGGCAGAAACTTCAACAGAACTACAGCTTGATTCACCCGCATTATGTCACTTTCCCAAAATGAAAATGTACTTGTGATTCGGGTTACCTAAAATTGTATAGTATTCTATCGAACGAAAGTTTATTTTTGTTAGTCTGGGAAAGATCCAGGTTCTTTGTCATCGAAATTGAATGGTAACGCTAAAACACTAATTTTGTCGGTGGAATTTGTTACTACCCGACGCTACTTTTTTCCCACTAAACCTATAATAATAATACTTGAAATAACCTCGTACTTCAATATAAAATAATAAAAAAAAACAATTATTTAAAACGTTTTGACAGTTGTTGAGTTATTTTCACAATATATTATAAAAGAATAAAAAATAAATACATTTGTGAATTATTTCATCACAAAAACGACATATTGCAACTTACCAATAACATTCTATTTAATCTGTACAAGTCAAGATCCGAATGGTTGTTGATTATTCTAAACTGAAAAATGGAATAGATATGAAATTCCAAATTCAAACAGTTGTATATTTCATTACGTGAATTATTTTTGTTTAATATCACCAACCAGTTCTTCAAAGGGAAAAACGCTTAAAACATCCAGAATAAAGGCATGTCGTAAATATCGAGATACAGTAAATAGAGGGTGGGTTATAAGTAACGATTGCTCGTTGTAATACGCAACATATGACATAACAATTAAGTCCAAATACAGAAGTATATCTGTCCAGTTGTAACCACCGCCGAATTTGTTTTGCTTCGTCTAAAAAATATTAAGAATTAAATTATTTTTTTCCTTCACTATACCACATACAATGAAAGAAACAGGTTCAGATTTATAAAATGTTACTTTTAAAGAATTAAGTTCTTTTAAACAAGTATACTTTTTCAAAACATGTACTTTCAGAATCAGCACTAAATAACAAATTTATATTTATAAAAAAAAATACTCCTTACAATTGTAGGTATATTGTGACAAACACGCATTTTCATTGAAATTTAAGTATATTATTACTCAAAGGGGTTTAAGTTTTTAGCAGTCAAGTAGTAGGTATATAAATGTAAACTTACTGCAATATTATAGGGAATAGTGAGAGCATAATATATTGCTAAAAGGAATCGTAACGTGCACCATCCCTTTAGAAATAATCCATGAGGAGTTATTGTTCCGGGAAAAAATACATATCGCACATATCTGGAAATAATTTTTATTTTCACATACTATCGTAAATTTAGTAAGGTTTTTTTAAAGAGCTTTACAGCTCTAGAGTATTCAATGAATGTAAGGTAAACAACTATTTTTGCGGCATCGTCTGAAATTCCATACAATGAACAAAACATGACATGACCAAAATTCATCTATGTCTGAATTGAATAAAATATAGGTACGTAACAATAGAAAAAACAATCATTCCATAGTTAGTTCGTAAAATATACAATAATACATCTCACTTCATAATTCCCAAGTTTTCAAAGGCTTCCACGAATTGTAGCTTTTCTCGACGACTACTTAATAGAACGAAACTTTCCTTTATTTCTTGCTGAAATATTATTTATATTCTTTTTATTTCAACTTTAATATACAATAAACAAAATTATCTATTTAATCATTAGAATAAGTCTTCAATGTTTCTAACATTAAATTACTCCCACTTTTTTTATTAATAACGTTGTCCTACACACTTACTGTTCCATTCACTTAAAATCGTATTACCGCTATAAAAAGCTGTAATATTCACCGCAATTCTATTCGTTTTAGCATCAATTCTGCCGACGCAGATCTTAACGTCCTCGAATTGTGACGCCTGTCTGCGGATCTCAGGATCTTCAACGGTCTGGCAAATGGAAACATTAATAATTTTCCAACGTTCAAACGTTCGCTTGAGCTTCACTAAGTATTATGTGACGTTATCAGAACGTTTTTGTAACAATTTAATGTGTCTTACATATTAGGATCATAGTGTACCTATATAGAAATTACCTTCGTATAATATTAGGGGTAGGTGGTAGCCATTTAAAAAACTTGGTATAAAACATCGAATTTGTACGCGAAATCCGAGCCTATTCCTTTAAACAATGCTGCATTCATAATATAATAGAAAACGCCATACAACTGTGTGTACGTGGTTTAATCCGCGCAAGCGCTACGTTTATTTCGTCGCAATTCATTTCCGTGCTGCATATAAAATGCATGACTCATACCGCGATAATGGGGTGACTGATGTCGGGAAAGGTGCTCCAGCATTGTACCAGGGCAGTGTACTCCAATTGCAGTAATATGCAATTTGTCGTTGTCAGCACTGTGTAAACCTGGAATTAGTTCGCGGTACAGTAATAGATGCCGCGCTGTTATTAAACTCTAGTTGATTCATGGTGTCACTGCAGTTGAAATTGTTAACACATTGTTTCTGGGGTTATAGCAGATTATAGCAGATATTGTGAAGGAAATGTATCGTAGTTGAATTGGATTTGAGACAAAAGCAAGAATATAAGAACTATTGTTTAATATTCACATAACATTGCCACGGCGAGCGGGAGACTCGGAATTATATACGTATCATCATTTTCCCAAGCGTTATATGCATACAACAGTGATATGCTGAATTAAATTTACTTATAATAATTCTAGATATTATGTAGAAAATATTGCTATAAGTTCTTTTCTGTGTAAAATACAAAGATTACATTTTGAAGAATTATTTTTCAGTATTTATACTTGAGATAATGCTTGCAAGGAGTACTTAAATGAAAACATTGAGATTTACTTAAGATAACAAAATCCTGAAATCACTTACAATGATTTCTTTAATGTGTTTTTTTTTAAATTCGTTAATTTAAATATTTTATATATTCGTATCAAGCCGAGCGTTACGAATATTTTTGTAGCGACAACTCTGAAGCGTAAAATACCTATTGCAATAAAATGAATATTTTCTTTTATCATTGAACATATTTTGGAATACATGATAGTATTCGTATTCATAAAATAATTCTTACTTTAGGCAATCCAAAAAGCATTTCTGTGCTCCCAAAGAAGCATCCAGGTTCGATCGGTCGGACCAACTTACCCTGGTTATTGAGCTTATTACAATAACCCTGTAAACATAAGATTTTATAAGAATAATGATCTTACTTTTATTTTGAAATCAGTTGTTACTAACCCTGTATTACATGTGTATATACAAATATTAAAATACTTAAGTTTAGTCTTCAGTAAATTAAATAATTGGAATTAACTCATACGCCAATGTGTTATAGCTTGAATAATAACAATAGGGTAATAGCTTGTTTTTCCTTGAAGTTTTAATTCAATTTAGAAAACCTATAGATCGACTCTGCTCTACGCTAACTATATAATATTCAAATACATAATACCAAATTTATTTACTTGCCTTGTGTATAATATACATGTCTCGTCCGATATCGCCAGCGTGTTGAACTACTTCATTGTCTGGTATCAGTATCGTCCTAGTGTTAGCTACGACAGTTTGCAGAAAATCGCGGCTGCAATCCTGCAAGTCACTTCATTATTTCAAATCGATTGCAAAAGTCTCAAAATTTTTTAAGGGATCAGATAAAATATTAGATTTCTAACTAATACTTCTATCAGCCACTGAAAACGATTGCTTTATTAAATATGTTAATATTATAACCTGAAAAAGTGGACAGCAAAGTAACGTATCCAACTTTTCAATAGATGATATTTCTTGTTGAATATTAGCCGACATGTCTTTAAATAATTCTTCGCTAGTTACAGCACTGTTGTAATACCTAACATAACATTGAAATAACAATGTTAATAAAAGATAAACAGAATCACATAAAGCTAATAAATTCTTTAAAACGTACCATTGGACACAGAAAAATTTCTTGACTCTAGCTTTTATTTTTCCACTAACATGATTTACTGAGAGAAAATAAAACAATTCTCTCATAGAATCCTGTAGAAAATTGGTTCTTATAAAAACGAGCCATTAAGTTTATCATTTCGTTTAGCGCCTCGAGGCGATTACGAATCGACGTGACGGTACTGAATTAATAATTTCGTATAATAATAATTTATACAGTAATAGCCGGTACTATAAATTAATTTAAAATCCAACTTCTTTTAATACTATTAGAAAGACGATCGTCTTGGTAACTAGATTTAAACTAAAATTTAATGTTCTGTTGAACATTCTTTGTCTCTAGCTAGACTATTAGACAAAGCGTTCTCAGAATACCTTAAATTTCAATTTCCGCTGTGTTGCCAGCATGAAGACATTGCACACGTTAGCGACGTAGAAGCAAGTCAAGTATGCTCCTAGCACTAGCAACACTACAACCTGCGGAAAGTGGCAACTGTAATGAACTCATTACTGTCAAGCATGAGTTACTATATTTATTATATATTTATTCGCTTTCTACTATGTTAATTACTAATTTAATTTTTAAATAACTAAGATACCTTTGTCATATTTGATTTTCCTCTAAAAGGAAGCCAAGAACAAGACAGTCGATACAAAAGCATATAAACATGTACACAATTACAAATCATGTTAACTTATTTTAAATAATTCTTAAGAATAATAGTCGTGATAACGTGACAAAAAAAATTATAGAAATCTTAGGCAATTTTCAAAGTACCTAAGTACGGGGAAAACCGATTAACAAAATTATTTCGCTTAATAAGATGTAACTATATTGACTGTTTGTTTCTACTTGAAGTACTTGTACTAGACTTTACTATACGTCTTTATTCTAAGTACCAGAAACACATCTCCAACTCCCGGTGCAATATCCGACAATCCATTTCCTGTGAACACGGACGTGCCGAAAGACAGTGACGTCACCAACGGAGTCTCATGCTTAGCATTGTTTGTCACAAATACCTTTGTCTCCCAATATATCAATTGAGCGAGCCATGACCTCTGTAAGCGTTATAAAGAATTATTGATGGTTTCATAAAAATATAATATAATTTAATTTAATGGACAGATATCTTTTTTATTTTTATGTTTATTATAATAAGCTTATAAAACTACTAATTCTAAATAAAACGAGTTACAAAAAATAATACTTACATCAAATAAATGACATCTTTTAATAGAATCGACAAATGTTGTCATAACAAACCTTATAAAAAGTATATTACTTCAATTACGTGAATTGCGGTAAATAGACTAATTTACTCCGTAATTAATTTCCTCTATTTCTGATTACCTCATTACACAATTTCCTTGGACAGGCCGTCATATATAAAAGACATCCAGACCAGTAACATAATATTACAAATAGAAGGCTATACTTCACAAGGCAAAGGAACTAAAAATAAGATAAATTATTTTTCTTTTCTATTTTTCTTACGTGTACAGATTTACCTAACACATTGAAATTCTTAATTGTATTCAGTACATACTTTAGCGTTACTATAAAAATTTCTCTCCCACTTGCTCAAATAATCCCAAACGTGCCAAACTTGTAAAATAGGAAATAAAACTGCTAATTGACTTCCGATAGTCTCAGCTCCAGGGTCCAAAGTATCCGTGAAAATGTAAATAGGAAACACGGACAATATATCGAGATAAAATCCAAAAGTAGCCATTTTTTCCTCGGCTATCTCTCTCACAGTTTCTTTCCTCACGGTCTGGAAGTAAATTAAGTCGTTTTATCCACCGTAATGACCCTGAGAACTGCATATTAACCGCAATGTATTCCGGTTTGATGAAATTTTAAAGTTTCATTACAGGGTTCATTAGTAGCACAAAAATGCAGATTTTGTTACTTAAAAATGAGCTTTCACACTGAACGAGAACCTTGCAATTGTAGTAAAATTTTAAATTTGTAAGTGCATAATTGCAAAGCGAGTTGGTGATAACGCTTTTATTGTTATAGTTGTTTAAATAATTGTTAAATATTACTTAAATACTAATCATAATTTTGTCTTATTTGTACATTAAAAGAATTCAAATTATAAGCGTAACACTTACTCACTTATCACGCGAATTTACTCGAGTAGTTAATATGGGGAAAAAAGTAATCAAAAAATGTATTTCTTTTTGATTACTTTAATCTTTTTGATTACTCTAATCCAATCTGTAGTTTTTGCGCAATAGACTTACATTCATACATCCCTACAATCTTTCACGTTCATAATATTAGTAATATCATTCATTTCGTGAAGAAGCACGTACTTTATCAACAATAGCTGTCGTCAGCTGTATATAAATGTTCAACAACAATCCGGCAATCACGATCGTACTCAGCACCCTCTCCCAGTCGCACTGCACGGGTTCCAACGCGAAGTGAGGCGACATAAAGCACACGTACACAACCATGACGAAATGAGCCACCTCGAACATGTGGGTCTGGGAAATGGTTTGTGGAATCTTACATTTATTTTATTTATCTGGTACAAATATATTACTTACTATAGAGAAACTTAAGAGATTGTGCGATTTTAAAATACATAGTTGTTTTTGTAGTGATTAGAAATAAAGAATCAAGCAATCTGGTTTACAGTTCGGAAATATTTTTTTTTATTTTACGGTTCATTTGCTAGTCTAAACTTAATTACTATGATACTTATGGCAATAGCAACGTATCCGGAATGAAATAAAAATATGAAAAGTCCAAATATCGATCAATAAAATTTCGGAAACATGTTGTAAAATTTAAGAAATACGTTCATATATAAAAATATAACTTCAAATTAATATTACAAAATTGGTGTTAGGCTCTAATATCCACGGGAAGCTGGATCTAAGACAAAGATGTGGCGAGTCAACAGTCGTGACGTTACTTGTGACTTTATACAAATCTAAATAAGCTGTCGTAAACTTTCTTTGCTTTGCATTGTTCTCATCTAAAATGAAACAAATTATCAAACATATTGAAAGAATAAAGTAATCGAAATTAATTCATTCTTGTCTTGTTATTTGTAAAAGTTAGCTCAAACTATAATTTATTCATACCTCTATAAAACATATGCGAATCATCTATAAAAGTGGGATCCTCCTCTTCAACATCAAACAAGTGGTCCTTTAGCACTTTCATTGGTCGATATCGTGTACGAAGCACGCGAGAGTCATTCTGATCATATTTTACTATTGCTTCCTACAATCCGTATAATACGTTTTTTTCAAAATCAATACATAGATATAAAGTTAATATGAAAATGAATCGCCAAATGTGTTGCTAATTGCATAACTCGATAACAGATGAACCGATTCGATGTATTTTATAGAATATTCTGGATGGTTTTTAAGCAGAGAAAAAAATGGAGGATATGGTATACCATACCTTATAAAGTAACAGGTAGTATAGGTACCAAACGAAGTCGCGTCGAGCTAGCCTTTAATATAAATGAGTAAATTTTACCTCACATAGTCGCTAATAGAATTGTGGACATTTTTAGCCTAATATACCTACATATAACAAACGAACCAACGCTAAACACTCCCAATAAACAAAACAAGAAAAATTCTTAAGCTTTATCCGTAAATGAATTAGACAGAGTAATTCGAGGTTCGTTTATAATAATCAAGCTACGGAAGTTGAGAAGAAAGTTATTTCAGAAGAACATTTAAAAACACAATTGGGTTGGTACCTGAGTACTTTTTGATGTTTTAATACGGTCGTCAACCTTCATACGAATTTTTTGAAGCATACTAGGATTTTCAATCATCGCACGTAAAAAATCTGTTCTACGTAAAACCTACAATAATAAAATTCTGATGATAATGAAATTGTATTTACTCGTACTATATATAATTTAATTTAATTACATTTCAAGGATTCTCATTTTTTACAAAAAAATATTAATTTTTTTTTACCTCTTTTACAATCGGTCGAACTTACGAAAATCAAAATATGCTTAGGTCTTTTGTACAGTCTTAGGAACAGAATATTCAATAATTTTACTTACTTGAAGCTCTACATAAGTAGCAGCTTTAACTGATACTTTCGCAGGTATAGAATAAAATAAACTTGTCTCTCCTAACACCTAAAATCGTATAATTAATACTACAAATATAAATACAACTAAATTAATGTTAGAAATATCAATCAGTTTAACTTACAGTTCTCTAAGAAGTAAATGTAATATCACAAGATGTAAAATATAAGTAAAATAAGACTATAGTGTTAAATAAACGTTAAACTCAATGTATTGTAATAGAATACAATAGAAAAAGTAGATAGTAGTAGAAAGAAAATGTACCTATCCAATATGCTAGGTTGTGTAAAAACATAGAGTAGCAAAGACTCCGATTAAATCGGAGGTGATAGAAAAAAAACTTACAGTTCCCTCCTTAAACGCAATCATAGGACTCTCATCATCTTCGTCCGATAACATCTCGATTACACCTCGCTTTACACAAATCATTCCACATTTAACAACACCCTGATTCCAAATATGTTGCCCGCTTAAATACAGTTCATGTTTCATATACAGTGAAATGTGACGCATGAATGCTTCATCTAAAGATAACAGACAAATTAAATTGTATTCTATCAATGTATTGTTTGTTATATTTGTAAAATTTCAGTATTCCAACTTTGGAAGCAATTGGATGTATGCCATAATTATATAAAACTATTAAAAAGTTTAAACCAATTTATTTCAACCTGAGTAAGCTATTATTGCTTTTAATTAAAATGCAATGCGAAACACCAAAGCATATTAAATCAGCAAAAATTTTAACCAAAATTACCCGCATCCCTTAACAGGAGAGAATCATGAAAATGACCGACGTTAATATCAAAAATGAGTTCCATTTGAAATGGAAAAGGCAGTTTTTCTAAATGTTTGGATATAAGCACACCCTCCTTCATCTTCCACAATTGCGTCTTGTACTGTTCCGCCTGCTTAATTAAGCTGTCTGAAGCTCCATGAAATTTCAGGTAACGAATCATATGATGATACTAAGACAATTATAATAATTTCTTATAAGTCAATTAATCAATAATAAATATATCAATGCCTTATAAACAAAAGGTCCTATGAAGATTTTATTATACATCCCCCATAACTTAAACCTACTACCAAAGTCCCAAAGTTTAATCACCCATACCACTTTCTATTAAATCTCAACTTGATTAGTGTTGTTATGTTTATGGTAAGGATCCTTTAACTTCAATACAACAACGCATATAATGTACATTTAATAGACTTACTTCTTGGAAATTATAGTAGTTAAGAACCCATCGCTATAGAACTAGACTATTTGTAACATACATATTATTATATTTAGTTTATTTCCCAAAACGTTTCCGTCGGCAATATATTTTAATGAGCATTCAAATAAATTAGAAATTTGTTTGTAGCAAAACGTTTAAAGAATCTATAAATGCAATCTGTAAAATATTTAAGTACAATAAAAAGATAAGGAATACCTGATCTACAAAGACAGACCAACGTTGGTTTTCGAGAACAAATTCCCAAGCCAGGCTCCCAATAAAACGGTATCGTACAAAGACATATCCGAATAGCATTAAGAACGATGTCAACCATTTCTCAGAGCCGTGCTGGAATTTGATTATAGTTTAAAAATCTCTTATTTATTTTGATTTATTGAGTGACTTTGTATAATAAATATTACAATAATACCAATGGAAATGCATCTCCAAAAATGCAGTTAAACAGTCGACACGCACAATAATACCAACAATTAAGATATCTGTAACAAACATTTCGTGTTAATGAAATGTCTTTTGGAAAGAAAAGCTCCGTTTGTAAATATCATAAATTTTATGCTATTATAATTAAATAAAAAAAATTGAAGTCGACCCGAGCGAAACAAAGCGGAAAATTATTCGTCGATCCACCATCCCTTTCATAACCCGGAAAACTGATGTAATGCTTAAAATTGTCGTTTAGACTGCACTGTCTTTAAATGCTTTAAAGACATTTCCCTTTTAATTTAATGTTTTGTTCTGACTGTTCATTACTCACAATGTTATAAACAAAAATTTATCAGTATAATAATAGTAAAAATACAATATTAATTTACCCGAAAAATTGCATCTTCTGTACGTTAATTCGTGATGAATAGCCCAATAGCTCCCAGTTAAGTGTCGAGAGTGATGGGCGGTGAAGATGGTACCACAAACAGGTGCCTCCGTGTAACACCAGAGCCGTGACTAGTGCATGCTCTAAGAGATATAGCTTTTGGCGAGAACTACCCATCTGAAATTGTCATTGCAATAACTACTCTAAACTTCTGCATACTGTATGTATGTGTATATAAACAAAAATATATTCTAGCTTCTAGCTAATTATGAAATTAGCTATAATTTAATAGTTAATAATGTATAAGTTAATAATTTTTAAACTCTATTTCAAATTATAATGAATTATTAATAATTTTATAAAATTTATCCAACAACGTGTAAAAGTACATTCCAAAAGATTATAATAATATAGTAACTTACAGTATCATTCAAATTTTGAAAAAAACAGAACAATTTATATATACGGCATATTTCCAACCAACGGCCAAATAACACCATTCCCTGGTATCCTTTTTTATATTTGACTGAAAAATGTAAAGTTAGGAACGAAGGTTGGCTTTGTTTCAGAATTTTAAACTATAGCATTTTTCCCTTTCATTTTTAGAAGATATAAAACACCATGCATAGATACAAATTTAGATCAATTTTTAAAAATAACTATGGTCTACAATATTCAGTGCGTAAATCAAATCATAATTACATATTAATTTTCAACTTAAAAAAACTACGTACATATAATCTTGAATGGAAATAGAGTGAAAATATCGTAAGCTAGGAAGACCAAGTTGACTCTATACACTCGTATATGCAATCGTAATATCGGCCAGAATGAATGCAAACAACGAAGTAAGACATCAACAACGAATATCACTTCTCCGGCCATTATAAAATAATCCATGAACTCCCAAGACTCGTTCAAATAATAAGCGACTAGAAAATGAATTATATATTCGCATATTATAAAGAACAGAACTGTAGCCTGGAACAAAAGAATTAAAATGTTTATCTGAACGTTTGGTCGGTTTAGATTTGATTAGTTGTGGCGACGCTCTGGCTCACGGCCAAAGGAATATTAATCATCTTAACGTTTGTTTTGACTTTGTGCAAAATTTAATTTATTAAAATGGAGTCATAACGATAATATAGTGTGTAATAACATAAATATCCAAACTTCAAAATAAAATTTACACATTCACATTCGACCGGTAAGTTACGATAACTGCTTGGACTTGCTATTGTTATGTTTAAACAGGGTCCGTTCAGTTAGTTTGCTACGTTAAAAATGCTGTAATGCATCTATGTGTTTTTCAAGAAAAATGATTGCACACCTGCCAACGTGTACTCCAAGATAGCATCATAATGGATTTCGTAATAGCTGCCAACCGACCCTCCCAAAAGATCCTTCCTCTCCATGCTTTTGCGTTATATTTTGCTAAATGTACTCGACTCGCACGGGTCGTAGTTGTGGCAATAGTACTTAAATGTAAGAAGAGAAATGATAGATGCTAGAACTATAAAATACGATCTAAAAGTTGTTTCTCGTCCAACTGTTTAAATTTACTTCAAAGTATTTTACTGGCAAGACATTATTGTTAGCTAACTTTTGTTCCTTCTACTAATTAAATCGATAGCTCATTAAAACTTACCCTGTTCCAATTGTGCCTAAAGAAGGCTCACTGACGCTCCTCAACATTATAATACTTTATTAATATCTCCAAATGGCAAAAAAGAGCAGTATTCTTTTTTAAGATACTAACCATGACCAAATAGATTTTGTCATCTTTGGTCGCTACAAAAACAATATATTATGTAGTAAACCTTCGATAATTCTATTTTTTATTCAACATGATAGCTGTATTTATTTAATAGACAGTAAGATGCGAAATTAAACAAATTAATATACCCAATATATATTTAACTAAAGCTATTTAAGTAATTGAATTAATGAAAAATTTTAGATGGTTGTTAAAATTTTACTGTTGCTCGGGATGCGACACTCATAAAACACGGGGAACATTTTGCAGAGACAGCTATTTCACCAAACGATTTTATAAAAAAATTGCGAAAACCCTTATCTTGTAATTGGGGCTTTATGTAATCAAACCGAGATAACAAAATACATATCAAAATCCAATTGTGATATGTTCATAGTCGTTGAAGTTCTATAAGAACGTTTGATTAAAAACTATATAACATTATAAATTTTACTTCAAAAAGAACACATTAAAGGTATGTTAGACAATCAGCAGTTCCGGTAACCCAATAGTTTAACTCAGTTGAGAAAAGAGTTAGGTTACTGACGACGCGAATCGTGTCGAATAAGAGCAAAAACTTAAAAGAGAAATCGTTGAGCGGTGATTCTGCGAAATCTCGAGCTTGAATAGAACCATTACAGCGCTGCCCACTTATGTCTATCGGAGAGGGATTAATAAATCCTCTAGTATTTTCCGTATTTCATTTACTTCTTATATTTTACTTCAGGACTCAGCGATTATAAAGCGGTCAAAGTAATCTTATAAATAAATTAAAATAACCATAGTAAAAATTGGATAGGTATAAAATAGAAGTACTGAAGAACACTTTTATCCAGACCTAATTTATGCGTATCGCTAGTAGCTGCCTACGTAAAGAAAAAATCATAATATCGAGGGAGGTAGCCGTAGGGTGGGCCTCCATTTTGAATGGTTATTTTTGTGAAAGCCCGCGAATCCTACACTCATGTAATTAGAAGATTAAAAGATCAAAATACGTGAGGGTTTTGCTCTATGGAGAAAGATTTAATGGGAATGCCAAAATATGATCATTTGCTTTAATTTGTTAAAACGTTTCTCGTTATGTACGATTGTTATAATTATTTTTATTTATCGTTTTTCTTTGTAATCAATGATAATAAGACCAGTCTGTTATTGACTTTTGGTAAACAATGCCTCAAAGCATAGTCAAAATGCTTGAAGCAGTTCCCAATAATAATATCTATATTGAACAATGAAATTTCTTATCTGACTTTTATAAGTTCAATAATTTTAGAAACGTACATGTGTGAACACACATCAAGTATTGCTATGTTCTACTAATGGTGCTTTGAATTATATAGTAGAGAGAAAAATAAAATAAAAAGCCTTCTGTAAGCTCTTTTGTAATAGTAAACAAATTCAACGGTGTGCAGTTTGTTTGAAGTAAATTTATAAATTACATACTATGGTGACTAGGACTAGAAAAGTATAAATTAATCTTATACAAGTACTTTACGCATTGTTAAGATGAGGACTATTGCTTCTTTATGAACGAATTATTTTATAATACGAATTGTGACTCGATTACATTTCTTAATAATATTGTAATATTATTGTATAAATTATTACAAGGTACCTATTTAGACAAGTCTTATCACCGTTTCTTACAGTATATTTTTAATCTAATACAAAAACAGACCTTTATATATTTTGACATTATTTATAAACATTGTAAACGACGAATTTAATCTAAACTTCTAAATGATACATTTTATAATACAAAAACCCAGTCATAGTTAATCAGCATAAAAGTAACGAGCGACATTGTACCACAGTATGTGCCACGAGTAGTTCAAACAAAAAACGCAAAATGTCAGCATTTTCTGTAAAAATGTATCGTCCTAAAGGAAAGGTGGTGCTTTGT
>JADANM010006710.1:4359667-4399071 GCA_026213755.1 Eurema hecabe
ATAATGTCTTACCTACATGAGCTGCTATTTATTCCCAAGCGTCAAGCAACACGTCACAAAATGTCGACGTTCTTTTTCCAGTATACGAGTCGTTCAAAGACTACATAAGCACGGAGCTGCTGGACGGCGACAACAAGTACGACGCGGGCGAGCACGGGCTGCAGGAGGCCGAGAAGGGCGTGCTGTTCGACGTGTTCCCGCCCGTGCTGCACCTGCACCTCATGCGCTTCCAGTACGACCCGCAGAGTGACACGTCCATTAAGTTTAATGACAGGTAACTGTATCGTGTCTCTCTTTTTTACATACATCTATGTTAAAGGCCGGTAACCCACTCCTGAGTTGTCGAGCTCCGCGAGTATTCACGGGCGGCGATGACCACTTATCGGGTGGCTCGCCTGCTCGTTTGACCCCTTTGCTAAAAAAAATCAGTTTATCGAATAAATGATTACATGTATTAACTGATAAGATTATACTCATCGCCTTTTGGTCCGGAAAAATATATTTTTCTTTTCTCGCCGTAAAAATCATCATTTAACTTCAACGAATATTAGAAAAAATAAGAATTGGCCAAATTGGTCCCGTCGTTGTTTAGTTATGCGCTTACCAACACATTTCGTGATTCATTTTTATATACAACATTTCGTGTTATACAACAACTAGCTGTATAGTATACAGTAGTATTATAAGGTGGTCGGTTCAGGTTCGAGTTCTACGAGACGGTGAACCTGGACGCGTACCTGCAGGAGGCGGGCCCGGCGCCCGCGCACTACACGCTGCACGCCGTGCTCGTGCACTCGGGCGACAACCACGGCGGACACTACGTCGTGTTCATCAACCCTAAAGGCGATGGGAAGGTACGTATAGTAATCAATCAATCTCCTTTAGCGATTCAATCCAATTTCCTTTAGCGGTGAACGAAACCTGCGCAGAAGTCAAAAATAAGGTATCGAGGTAGCGGTGCGGCGCACGGGGCGCGTGATAGTCATGTGCGCGAGCGTTGATTGGTTGTCCCAGTCGTGTTGTCTTTCTCGCACCCACGAGCGCGATTCTACCGATGCGCAACTATTCTCGTCAATCGCTAAACTTTTTTGACGATTATTATAGTATTCCATCGACTTACGTCTAGGCATCACTTTAAGGGTTGTATTTCACCGGGACACCAACAAAATATATACAGCTCTATAGAGAGTTACTCACCTGGTGGCCATTTGGTTGCGAAGAGCTGAATACATTTTGTTGGTGGCGGTGACTGATTGCGCCGGCATGGTTTCCCGTTGAAATATAGCACTAAGTCGGAACTTGAGACTATCAAAGAAGAAGTCTTATATATCTTACATATAATAAAAAATAGAAAATTAGAATTGTGAATTGTCATGGTATACAAAATAATCATTTAACAACGGTTCAAAGGGCATTTTCTACAGAGGTTATTCTCTGGCAAGAAACTTTGATGGGTGCTCTCTTAAAATTAAAATATACGAGTATCTAAATACGTTCTTGGATTTCTGATAAGGATTGTGTTTTAATTCCATCTAAAATAGAATGAAATTACTTTACAAAGAAATACAAAATAAGTGTATAATGATTCGCAATACATAGAACACGTATACAACGTTTTGCATAACGAAACGAAAGTAACCCATCTAAAATTATAATAGGTAGCTATTTTAATATTTGATTTATTTGTTACAGACTAAACAAATATTTTCACTAGTGGTTATGGTATCTAATGATTTTGCTTAAATCTAGTGGATCCCAGAGATTTCGTCTAAAGTTTTCAGCCAATTATTCGATTTTTTTCTCGCCGTAAAAACCATCGTTGGTATTCAACGAAAGTAAAAAACTGAATGGTTTTGTAATTCATTTTTATATTATAGATAAGTGAAATCAGTTGGTATAATTTTCCAGTGGTGCAAATTCGATGACGATGTAGTGTCGCGGTGCAGCAAGCAGGAAGCCATCGAGTACAACTTTGGCGGCAAAGAGGACGCTCCGTACTTGGCCCGGAGAGCGACTAGCGCCTACATGCTTATTTATATACTGTTAGTTACGTTTTATTTATAATGATACACGAATTTATTTTTTAATGTGATTAATGAGAACTATAAGCATAGCAATAATCACAATTAAAATATAGTACGTATGAAGAGGGAGATTTAACAAAATATGTATATCTTAAGAACACACATAAATGTTGTCATTTAATTTTTAAGAACTATCAACATAACTAAATATTACTGAAAAGTATAAAATAAGAAATATCTACATCGGGCTTAATTAAAAGCTTAGTTTTTGATGTTTTAAAGGTTTCAGTATGAGTACAGTCTAATCACTTAAATTGTAGTTTAAGTTGTCCCTAAACGAAACCTCAATGAGGATTAATCACACTCATTGGAGGTAATACTTTATTCACTTAATTATGTTGAGATAAGCAAGAACTCATATTATGTTATTAAACAAACCGATATGGAATTGACCACAAGCGGAATTAATTAGCAGACCGCTTGCAGCACTTATTTATACTCCCATAATTCCTGAACCCGACCTGAGGTCTGGCTGATTCTATATTCGGGGATAGTTATAGCTTTAATCATGAACGGGCAGTGGTCGGCATCGCTAAGTCGAGTTTATTACGGAGTATAGCTGCAAGCTCTGCCGTGGTCCGCATTACAGAGTGCAGGCGGCGGCCGCTGACGGGGCCCATTCGTCCTGCGAAATATCGTTGCGGCGAACGCGCGCACGTGCCATTTATTTGCGTTACATAAACACCGCTCACCTTTTATTAATGCTGTAACCACAGCGTAAATTTCGTATTTTTGTGTCCTATCATAACGTATGTTTTACTATTTTATTGATGTGCCTATAATGTACTAGCGGCCAGCCCAGACTTTGCTCGCATATATTATGCATGAAGTACATAATACTACATATAAACTTCCACATAAATCATTCTAATCTATTAAAAACCACATGAAATCGGTTGCGTAGTTTAAAAATATTTGAGCATACTTTGGGACATACAGAAGACAGTGACTTTGTTTTATACTATGTAATGATAGGTATGCATACTGAAATCTTAATATAATGTAGCTCATCACATTAAGGACAAAAGACCAGCTGAGTAACAAGATTAAGGGTCTCCATTGTTCCAGGACGTCGCAACTGAAATACGTGCTGCAGGACGTGACGGAGAACGACATGCCGACGGACCTGTGCGAACGAATCAACGAAGAGATGCGCTACGAGATGGTAAGGACAAGTAAATATCCCCCAATGTATCGTGCTCGTTTGTTCATTGTTTTGTATCGTATACCAAACAGTCACGTGTTTGCAGGCGGCAGAAAAATAAGATGCAGAAAATTTAGGTCTGACACATCTGTTTGCTCCGCGAAGTACTATACGAAGATTTTCAGCGCTCTAAAACATTTCTTCACTTTGCAGGCCATTGCCGGCTCTAAATATAAAGGAAGATAACCAATGATAAGCTTTATTTTTGATAACGTTTAGCTAGCCGGTGGCGAAAGACAGTTAAATTAACCGGGTGGTTTTATAAGCACCTAATTGATATGTGTATATTTTTGTTGTAATTATTTATGTATCTCTATTAATAAATTTGTTGCAATATACTTTTTTGTATGTTATTTAGCAATAAATAAATTTTAGTTTTAAATTATTTAACTAATAAAATTAGAATTACCTAGTGCGTTTTTAATCGTTACGCCTCACGTGTGTTGTATACAATATAGGTACACAATCTTGTTGCAATTTATATAAACATTTCTTACATAGAAGTTAGTCTTGTAATATGTTTCATCTATCTAATATGACTAGTAAATTGTTAAACTCAATTAATCAGATTACAAATTTGCGGCTTTTCATAGTACGGTTTGGCGCCTGTATCTGTACAAACGCCGTATTTCAGTGTCGTATGTGACCAATAGGCACTATGCACTCCCATTAACAGAACTGATATATGAACTGCATACCAGTATATCAAACTGATTGCAATAGCGATTCGTTTGCTCGGTTAAAAAATGGGTTATATCCTTCAACAATAAATCTCGCGCGTAGAGGCGATAAATTAGTCTCCGATTACTGACGTAGCACGATGTTGTATGGCGCGGGCAAAAAGCTTGACTTTAACATTTTCATTTTAATAAAAGATGAACAAATTTGGCTTTGTTCAGGGCTTCAAAATTCTCTCAGATATGATATAATATAAAAATGAATAGGTGCTGTTCACAATCAACAATGACCTGCGTTTTGATGATTGAAATTCGTTTATTTGTATAAAACTAAATTATTTAGGTCAACAAATCTTAATTTACTAACATTACGGCAAACATTTTTTACAAGAAATCATAACTGACAAAACTTCCTGCAAAATCGAAATTTCCAACAAATGGCACAATTTGCGCCGAACATCCGAACGTTCGTCATTTTAATTTCCCTCATTAGCACCCTTAAGCAAAGCCATAAATTGAATTTTCCCAACGTGCCGTTGGAGAAAATAAAAATGGTGTATAAAATAAGGATGGAGCGATATTTTCTATTGGATCTCTCCCATAAAATTAAGCACTAACTAACGTAATCTAAATAATAAGAGCGGCCGTCGGAATATCTTCACTAATTAATCCACGAGCTCCTTTATTAATTAGCAGAGTTTTTCATCGTCACGGCGAGGATTAAGTCTCAGACTGTCAGTAATTGCCAGCTTGCTAGCGTTTTTATTCTTAACTATGAAAAGAGAACAAATTGTTAACATTTATTCACTAACTACTATACTAACGATGGTATACATGGACAGTAAATAGTTAATGATCAAATTAAAATAATTTATTAACTACAAAAAATCAGTAAAAATAATCATTACCTCAGTAATAAAATAAATAATAATAAAAAAGCCTTTAATTCCAATACAGTACAAATTAAGTTTATGCTGTATAAAAAAAAAATATCCTTGTCTAAATCCTTTTTTTTTTTAACTTGTATCTGCAGGGATCCCTTGTCGGGTGACCTCATTATACTATATTAATATATTATGTTACGGCTAATACCCGAAGTGCGGCTACACCGTTAGTTATAGCCGGTTAGAACTAGGTTCTTTAAAAATAAAATATGCAACTATTGTCTGTTGTTAAAAAAACTGTTCCTGATTGTTCCTTTTATACTTAAAATTGTACTCTTAACAATTTGTGTTAATTATAACAATTTGATTTAAAAGAATAAAAAAACTAGTTCTAGCCAGAATGATGTCGGATAGACCTAGTTTTATCCAACAGGGATAGTCAGGAACTAGTTGTAGCCGGAATGATATCGGATAGATCTAGTTTTGTCCAACAGGCAATGGCTGGACCTAGTTGTAGCCGGCAAGATGAAGGATAGACCTAGTTTTACCCGAAAACAATCGGCTCCTACTAGGTTTAACCAAGAGTAAGTGGCTACACCTAGTTCTAACCGGCTAAAACTAGGTGTAGCCGCACTTCGGGTATTAGCCATAACATATATAACAGCCACAATCTTTGCAAGAATCAATCATGACTCAGTCTAAGAAGTTAAAAAATATATCATTAAAAAAATTTAAAGTTGATTTCAGAGTATTATTAATAACGCGTTGTTTACGCAGCTAACGAAGTAACGGAACGAATCAATCTTAGTTTTAATCGGTTTGCATGTTAAACGTTATCTCCGCATTATATTGAGACATGTTATGAAATTAAACAAGTACTCATTTACTTAATATTTAAACATTCATTACGTGAGGTTGTGATAATGAAGTGCTTTCAAAAAATAATGATTATAAATGTTATGGTCTTATTGTGTCTACAGAGCGCTGGTAAGACAATAATTCTCAATAATTGGATAATTGTAAAGATGTGGCAGAAACTAATCACTATTACAATTTACGTGTAAAAGGGTTTTTGCATTAACGCTAACCGTAAGCAGGCAATATTTTAATCCAAAATTACAAATGAAATATCAAATTTCTTTTAGTCTTGGTCAAGGAAAATATTGTTAATTATATAATATCTATTCTTCTAGCATCCAGGCTTTTGTAAAAATAAAGCATCTAAAAGCTTGTTCTCTAGGAAAATATTTCTTTAATTGTTATATTTTAACAGTTGCATCTGAAGATTACTGCCTAGATCCCCCAGATGCTGGAGTATGTTTCGGATATTTCTTAAGGTAATATTTTACTCCAATACTTTGCGATGAGTCTTATACTTTTTTGAATTAAGGTTCCTTTTTTTATATATTTTCAGGACATTTATACACAGCGCCATCTAGTTCCAAGCTAAGCCGAAGCTTGTGTTATGGCAACTAGATAACGGAATAAATTACATATACATTACTTTTCTTTTGTAAATACATACATACAATACATAGCAACACCCAGACCCCAGAAAAATACAAATGTAAATTACAAATATATTTTTCCGGTGTGGGAATCGAACCCACGACCCTTCGCGCAGAAAGCAGTTGTGTTACCACTGCGCCAAGCGGTCGTCTAGGTCGTCCTTATCATATTTATAGTAATAAATACATATATCGTCTGGTTACTTGCATATTAATAAAAAAAATTAATGCATTTTTAATGGACTTAATTGGAAAGAATGACATTACATCCCCATATTTAAATATCCTCCCAATTTTCTGCTATATCTATACTAATATATAAAGCTGAAGAGTTTGTTTAGAGTTGAGAAAAATTCCTTTTTTATTGAATTGACCATTTATCGAGGAAGGCTTTAGGCTACATAACATCACGCTGCGACTAATAGGAGCAAAGATATAATGGAAAATGTGGAAAAAACGGGGCAAATTATTCATCTTTGAGGGCTTCCTTTGCGTGCGCTGCGAAAACGGTTCAAGATACCAAAAAATATGTATGAAAGAATTATTCCTCTTTAAATGATCTAAAAAAAGTCCACGACAGTATATGTCTATCTTCTAAAATTGACTCACTATAACATAATAATAGATATAGACCCGACGGGGACGAAGTCGCGAGCAACAGCTAGTTAATTATATTAATAAGAATAAAGGGCGCTTTGTTTAACAATTGTTTAACTATTAGATATAGATAGTGATCGTTTATCTGGTCGGTTTTAATTCATTTTTTACTAATAAAATTGGTTTTTATTCTAGTTATTATTACAACCCCCAATCCAGAAGCTGCGAAACATTCGTATACGGAGGATGTTTGGGAAATAAAAACAGATTCAAGTCTAAAAAGGAGTGCATGGATATTTGTGCTTGTTAATTCTAAAAATTAATTATTTAAAAAATGGAGTTCAATATTGTATTTAATATTAGAATTTTGGATCTGCCATTAAAATAAAACAAATTACCTACATACCTAAGTCGTTTTCTATCCAATTTTTTTGTCTCATAATTTATTAAAAATGCATCACATTACGAATTACTTACTATAATAGTTGTTTAATGATAAATATAAAGGTAAGTGAATTCTATTTTAATTTTTCCGCCTCCGCTTTACATGTCTTCGTGCATTCATAAAATGTGCGGAAGCGATTTGCATTGCCACCGCAGCCTCCGTAAACAAACTTTTTACAAACTTTCGCACTAATATCAAAGTAATACCTGAAAAAAAATTATAGCTTCATTCCTTGTTTTCACCCGAGTAGGTATTTAAACTCGAAGCTCTACTCCGAACACAATCGATGTCGATTTTTATTATTTTCGATACAGTTTTTGAGCAACTTCGAATTAATATAAAAACTTTTTTGTTTCTGTTTCGATAACATTCCGATAAACTGATGTGCGATCCGATTCTTTATTAGCGTAGGTATATCGAGTCTCAGAGCTCGGTTCGGAGTAAATACTCCGATTCTGTTACAGTTCTCGAAGAAACTTTTGGATCTATTAAAAAAGTATTTATACATTTTATTGCAGGTTTCCACATCATCAACTCTATTATTATATTTTTTAGACTTTAAAATATTTTTATAGGCACAAAAGTTTAGCCGACATTTTAACATTTTAAAACGGCTTTGACATTTTAAAAAATAACGATGGATTCTCAATTTTTTTTCTTAATTATTATGAATAAAATATAATATAAAATATTACTGAATCGTGTATCCAAAGCATCTCCCAATCTCTGGTTGAAGAAAACAAATCTTCGGTCTACGATTATCCGGCCGCATCATCGATGTTGTGCCTGTATGAATTTCCGATTAAAGATACAAATTTAAATCGAAGTGTTTTGTAAGAATGCCGTTGTTAGAAATTTTGTGATTTCTGCATGAGAGAGTTGGACACGTGGATACAACAGAACTCTTTAATAAATAGGTATATTTTATATAAATAAACTACACAGGTATGGTAACTTTAATATACATTTTGTAAAAAAGCAAAGGTTATACAAAAAACATTGTGATTGTATTACCTAAACAGCGGCGTTCACATTCTAACTTTGATTCAAAGTTATTTTTATTGCCTTTACACCCACTGTAAATAAACGGCAAACACACTTCCAACTGACAATCGTAGTAATATCTAAAAAATAAACTCAATCACTAAAGAGATTTAAAAAGCATGTATTTTTTATCAATTACAAATCAACGTCACCTGTTAATTTTTTTATCACACGTACCCACTTGTTTTTGTAAAGAACAATAATAGTCCCAGTTCCAGACCTCTGAGTCAACGCTTTTATGACCAGCTATTGTAATAAAATCAATTATTATATCAAATAAAAAACATTATAAAAAAATATAGATTTTTACCCTTTTTAAATATAGAATAGACACTCTTACGTTTTTTAAAATTTCTTCGCCTGGTATCTTCATCAAACAAATGTATGGGAGACTTGGAACGGAGTTCTAAATTTCTATTTACATTGATCCTTCTATAAATTGTACTAGGCTTAGGAGATGTGCTCTCTCTCACGACAGCTGTCGTCAATGTACTCTCACAGGCAACTTGGGTAATAAAACAGACCGATGTAATCAATTTTACTAAGTTTACAACGTAAGGCCAACCTGCCATCTTGATATTTGGAAATTACTTACGAAATTCAAATTTGTATGAACGAGGTAAGCTATAAAATATTTATCGTATCGTAAAATATAACTTAGGCTCAAGGCGAAGGAAATCCTAGGCGCTATTCCATTGACTGCATGAAATTTGATAAATATATAAAATACGGTAAAAAATGGGATCGCCACAATCATAGATAGATAGGTGATTTTAGTAAACAATCAATCAAATGTCGAATCAAATTTCTGAATCCGTCTTTCAATGTCGTGACGCTAATTTTTAAAGTAATTATTATTCCGCCTTGGTAGTTCAAAATTACGTTTATTATATACTATCCTTTCATTAGATACATATCAATAGCATACAATTAGTAAGAAAATATCGTCGTTCGCAATAACTAACAGCGAAATGCGACACGAACTGTTACAATAGAAGTATTTAATTCCCATTTACATGACACAATTACATCGTTCGATCGGAAAGCAGATGTTTGCTGATCTAATGGCATTTTCAATTTGCATTCAAATTCCTGAACTCGCATTGCAGAGTAGGGCTGGGGTGGGGGCTGAATGCAGAATGCCCGAATGGCCCGAATACGGGGATAGTCGCTCTGATGCCCCGAATCCGATTATACCTAACGACGCACTATTCAACGCGGACCGGCTACAGCCACATTCTCTACAACTGCGACTATTCGATAAAAGTAAACTGAATTCAAACTGGACAGTTGTTTAGCTCCGTTACGTAATTCTTCATAGTTGCAACTTCAATCAGCTTTTTATTAAAAATTTACTTTAAAAACTAATGTACGTTTAATATGAAAACAAACATAATATAAACTGTAAAGGATTTTTTTAGCTGGAATCCTACTAAATAATATGAAATTTTCATGCACCCGTATTCTTAGCCCGCCTTTGATTTTTTGAGTAAATACATAGGTATTTATTTCATGAAATGAAAGGCTATCTAACATACCTATAACGTTTTAAAAGAATAGCTGCAGTTTTAATCCATCCTCAATAGTATCATAAAGTATTTGAGAACAAAAGTAGTTTTTGCGGGCGGATAGCTTCGAACAAAGGCTTTTGAAATGTATAATAAAAGTGCAGAACCGTAGTATTAATTAGAGCTAGCTTGTTATATTTTTATAGGGTCTGAAGACTGGATTACGAGACAGACCGGCGACGATTAATTATTACTTAATCTTCCCTGCGGCTACTGAAAATTACCTGTCTTTATTGATTTAGGGATAAGCTCCGCTTAAAATATTATGATGTTCATTTAGATGCTGACGGCCGACTTATAATTCGAGAAGTGGTAAGGTAATTATGTATATACTGGAACTGATGTTATCGTAGGGATGACACTTCCAACTGCATAATTCAGTAATATACGCTCTATCTGCAAACTTAAATTACATTAAAATAACGAAAAGATTTTGGTCAGTATTCCAAGCAAAAATTGTTATGAATCTTATTATAACATTAAATTCTCAATAAATTTACTAACAAACCAATCAACACACAGCGAAATAAAATCACGTATTCAAAAGTAAAAGAAGATTCATTTTTTTATTTGAAGAACGTGGCTTAAAAATAGATATATAATAGTAACCTTATGTGTACAATTGGATTGTAGATTTAGTATAGATAGAAGAGAAAATACGGGAACAGTACCTGATGTTGTCACCAACTCCAATAATAAGTACTAGCAAGAATTTTGTATATAAGTAACTTTTAGTACCCTTAACCAGGTGGAGGCAGCACAAAATTACGTCAGTATTATGAATTATAGAGATGACTTTTTAAAGAGCTGGACGCCCTCCTGAAGGTAAAAGAATTGCAAGCCCATAACCAATGCAGTGCAACCCGGAACCTTGCACTAAAGCTAACCTTGCACTCCGGGCTGTATAGGTACATTTAATCATACGAAAATTAATATTGTACAAGATTTTATATCGCTTTCATAGTTTCAGATAAACAGGTTCAAAAAACAAATTTATTTACTGAAGTAGTTGCACTTTTAAGTGACAAGTCCAATAGCCCAAGATATATGTCGTAAATATCAATTCGATACTTAACAAGGTGTGTTAGATTGAATTAGATTAAACCAAATAATTTAGTTCTTACGTAACCTTCATATCATTCGAAGCTATTCTTTACCAATATTTTTCAAATAGTGATAAAGCACGAGCTGGCTAAGATTTTTCTTAATAAATCCAAAAGCTAGAACGCAAGAGGAACTTTTAGGTTTAGCCTAACCTAGTTTTTCCTTGGTAGGTACTTTCTTTTATGTAAAAATCGTACCTCCAATTTTATTTGTTCTAAATTTTAAGAGAAATCCAATATGCCTTCAGAGAGAAACTAAATTTTCATCACAGACAATAATACTTTATAATTATGTATCTGTATAGTTTTTACTTACACTTACCTTTTTGTTTTGAACAGCCACGCTTTTTCACACTGTAGAAATATCATTCAACATACTCCAAGTATAGAGATTCATTTCATTTGTTATTTTTTTATTCAATCGTATGTTTTTCTAAACTAGATATAGTATTAGTAGAGTACTTGAATTAATTACTACGATATTTTAAAAAATCTATTTAAAAAATTAAAAAGTCTGAGTTTTTATCAAATGTCTGTATGAGCGTATTGAAAATAACTTTCAAAGATAATATTTGAATAATAATCTAGTAAATTAAGGGACCAGGGATCAAGCACACTTCGAAAATAAACCAGTTTAAACAAATATAGGATTATATTCAGAGAAACGTTGAAAATCCAACAACAAACATTGGAACCACATCCAATAGTTTGTACAAGCTAACCTCGGCATCGATGACATACGTTACTTCAAACCTGTTTTCATAATCCCATTCTCCACAATATTAATTTCGGCAAGTAATCTATATCTATGTATCTAAACCTCAAAATCTTGTTAATAGATTAGCGCGACACACCTTATGATAAAATCTCGCCGTTATAGGGATATCCAAACTATAAATTAATAAGTTCAATGAAAAACCTAAAGGGCATAAATTAAGTTATATCGAAATTACGAAATGTCTTAAAACGTCTAAGGCATCGTTACGAAAACTTAATGTATTTTTTCTTAATTTATTACATCATATATATACATAATTTCCTCATAACCATAATAACGTAACATTTCTCCGGTAGGTCGAATAAAATATACATGCGGTCAGGATGTCTAGGCTTTAAGCCAGATTAACAATACAGTGCTATTACATCTATCATTATCTGTGCAAAAACCCCGAAGACTATTCTGGAAAGTTCAATTCCAATTTAGTGTCATCCGAGGACGATAGTCACGTACTTCCTTTACAGAATAGACTTTTGAGCGAGTTTGTAATACCAAGGCATACGACGCAATTTACATTATATAGGCACTGCTATCATATCCACAAAATATACGCACGATATGGCAATTCGACAAAATACATTATTCAATCACAAATACTTAAATTTATATGGGATATAACGTTGAAAACAAAAAAAAATTCTATTTACAACGGAAGATAACTGAAATGTTAGTATGGAAAAATGCTTCATCCTTGAGAAAACAATTTACGTAACAGTTAAAGTAAAAATTAGATACAATACAATAGTATTAATAAGAATTACAATAAAAGTAAACTACATATATATTTTCTTAATCAATCAAAAAGCAAAGCAATTTTTGTTTATCTTATTTATTATGATTGACGAATAACATTGTGACGTCAATATAAAAAACGTCTGTTTAGAATTTAATGTTAATATAGTAAATGTAAGCTATATTGCCGAATTACCAAATGGGTATAGAGCTTGTTGTGTTGGCACAGCCTTGCAGATCAAAACATTGGACCTGAACCCTTTAAAAAGAAACAGCAATTCAGTTTATAATTTCGTGAGAGGCCACATTATGATATACATTGGAGATGCTAAGGCAAACTATTGGCTACACACGACTTGCGTTTTGCTTTCACTTGAAGAAACCATTCAAACCGCCAAATACTTTTTTATAGATTTGAGAGTTACATCCAGATTCAAATATTAAAATATTTCTTCTACTTCTTGAATGCTGCCATTACCTTGCATTTAAAAACTAGACCAATAAAATACGTCGAAATACATTTTAGAATGACTACTACCGTTACCATTATTTTGTATCTACTAACAGAACGATTCGATTGGCTCCTTCAATGATAGAAAACATTATATGCATCTATTTACTAGTTATATTGCTATTCACAAGTATCCATTGACGACTCTTTATAAATGCCAATAGTTATGAAACGACAAAATTAGCTAGCAGGACTATTATATCGCCGTACGAGTGGAACTTCTATAAACAGCTGTAAGTATTGGTGTTAACGATTATTATTTATTATAGACTAAACGTTACATCCGTACGATAGTAAAATCACAAACAAGCCACGTTTCACCGTAAGGGAAATTAACATAATAAATAAAACCAGGATAAATAAATAAAACTGTATTACCCACTATAACTGGTGTTAAAAAATATTATATTACACGTTAAAAAAAAGATCACACGAACATTTAGACGACATGTTAAGTTCGATACTATGTGACAACTCGATACATTGTTAAATTATAGAATTGCAAATGACGCGCCTACTAGCATACAGCCTATATAAACCGCTTTCGCATCGGTAAATGTAAATAAATACAATTTGTGAAATTAAAACTGACGCACGATAGCTTTTAGATCACGATTCCACAATTCACCAGCTCAGCTATTTCAACGAGTATAGATAGTTAAAAGATAACTAGATTTATTGACGATTTTTACTATCACAATTGATAATTCAAATAAAACTAAGCTATGAAGACGTACGCATCGCTCGAAACGGTCTCAATTAAGTAAGCTTGGTCGCGATCCGCGCTACATTCCGACGCCACTCTCACATACTAGCTATAATGATATAAAAATCTGTTAAACGTCGCGGTATCGCTGCGATCTAACCGCTACGTGTCTTCCTCGGAGCCCTCAGCTCTGCGGGTGTTGGGGCCGGTATTAACGCGATCGTGGACACGAGTTCCCGCGGTAGTGTGTGGGTGGGCGGGGCGAGCGAGTGGGCGGGGCGAGCGAGGGGGCGGGTGGGCGGTGACACAATATGATTATACTAGCGTACGGGCGGTGTTCGGGTTCAGTTGTAGATCTTGATGGCCTTCTCGAGGTAGTTGACGCGCGAGCGCTTGGGCGTCTTGTTGATGTGCTCGAGGCCCAGCCACGGCCGCCCGCTCGCGTCTGCAACGGACAAGTCTGGTTACGCTCTAGCTCGCGTCCCGCACCAACGGCTCACATGTCATCACTCTTTACCACTTTTACATTTATTTTATATAAAAAAACAAGGTAACCGAAAATTGGAATGATGCATTCAGATAATGTATCTAAAGATATAGCTTATAGGTACATTTAATTGTTCATTTCGGATAGAACTGCATTTTATATTAATAAAACCATACACGTATTTTATCAAAGGAATTAAGTTAGTTATTTCAATTATTAAACACCCAAAATAACAAAATACGAAGTGGTAAATAAATATGTTCTAACATTTTCACTTAAAAATACTCACTTGCATTACTACTTGGCCTGAAGTCGAATATATTGACTACAGCTCCTTCACTTATGTAATTAGGTCTGCCATTCGTCACTATAGCGAAATTGTACTGAAATAGAATACGGATTTAATTAATAAACTTGTTATTAAGATATTCACAATAGTTACAGTTGCACAATGTTATTGGCACTCACTAAACCACATGGTTTAGTGAGCTAGCTAGCTGAATGCTAACTACAATTGGAATGTTAGTAAATAAAATAATTCATATTAATTAAAAATGTATGGTTTAACTTAACGGCTTTACTCAAAGCATGTTATATAACACTATAGCACTCGATATATGAATAAAGAAAAATTTAGTTCAAACATTCATTGTTAAGCATTATGCCGCATAATGCGCTCTAGTAGTATAATTGCAGAACTTAGGCTAACCTTCTCCCATTCCTTGTCGGGTATGTCGAGCTTCTTCTGCAGGCGCTCCTTGACGGCCTGGAAGGGCTCGTGGTGCTTGAGGCGCGCGTAGAACGGGATGCCGAACGTCGCGTACACCTGCTTGTAGAAGTGCGCGCACGGCACCAGCGCCTCGTCCTCCTGCTCACCGCAACACCGACCACACACGCATTAATATGTAGCGACCGCTTATCAGGCGTAGAGTCTGAATCGCGCTTAAGATATATACAACTTCAACCATGGGGCCTAACGGCCGGCCAGTCAGTGGTTCGACTGGTCGAGGATCCTCCTTTTGGTTCAGATTAAGGTTACATCCTCCTTCCTCCCCACAAATATACGATCCTCACACATGCAATAGTTCCCAATGAATAACAATGTTAATACCTAGAAAAAATGGCCACACATAGATCATAACAAAAGAAATTAAAATTTTACCACTTTAAGAGTAGAATGGAACATTATCACAAAAATTTAAAATAATACATTCTAACTAATATATAAAAGGTTACAGCATTTGAAGAAAGCATAATCCCTGACTAACCGCTCATATTTCTTTTGAATTATCATATCCATATTCTCTTATTAGTCTTATATACCATAATCCAATGATATTAAATAAATTAATATAGATATTTGTACATGGCACCTGCAAATTGATCTCATCCCTGGGGATCTCCTCTATCCGGTAGAGCCTGGGCGGCGAGATGGTGACCTGGTCCAGCGTGAGCTCGGGGTCCGGCCCCGGCAGCACCTTGTGACACGACACCTCTACGATCCGTAACCTGAAATACAGAATTACCTCCTGTTTATAAACTAAGACTATACATTTTCGTCAGTACATACATGGCTAGATACATTTTTATTAAGGTGAAAATTTATTGACATTTTTGTAAAGAAATAATATGTGAAGATAGTTTAAATTAAAAATTATCTTATTATGTGTAAAAATATTATGATTTTTTAAAGTAAGTATATAGGAATGTATCAAACTAGCCTCTCCCCGCGAGTAATAAGTATAGATAGTGAGGATAAAATATAATCGATGTAAATTACACATTTGGTTTATGATGTTGAGGTATGATATGATTATTTAAATATAACTAAAAATTTGCCCACCTTCCAGAACCTTCTGGTGACATTTCTACTACTTTAGCTGCCTCCTCTAATATATCGGAAACTTTGCCACCTTTGTTTGGATATAAAATTAATTCCTTATCTTCCTTATAATTTGGACCAACCTAGAAAAAACAATTTTATATACTCGGACATAAAGACACTTCGTTAGTTGTAGATAAATAGTTGTAGTTTGATGAAAACCTGAAATCAACTTACCCATAAACATTTAAACTGTTTCTTATTGTCCAATTCGTTAACCTTAATGGATAAAATCTGATAGAACAATTTCTTAGGGCACTTTGGTTTGCAGTACACTAGTAGGTCCTTTAATATCCCATCATATGAGTACCTTAAGGGTAGACCAGGTGTTTCTTTGTAGCTAAAAAAGAGACATTTATATAAAGAGAAATTGTCAAAGCCATTAATTTTTATACAACTGGGCAACAAAATCAAAGGTTCTGAATTGTAATGGTGTCACAAAACATCTTTATTTATTCGTATAAGTCTCAATAAACAACTTTAATTTGATAAAAATCTTACTTCTGACACTTGAAGAATTGTATTAAGTAGGGATCAACGTTGAGTCGTTGTCCAACGGCGCGCGCCATTTGATCGTAACGCATTTGCATTGACAGCTCCATTGTGAACCTGTGTGTTTAGAAAAAATATAAATTTACAAAAAATTTAAATCCATTGTATTCAATATAATGCAAAAGGCAATGCGTGGAACAGTTTCCGATTAGCTTGCATTTATTTAAAGAGAAGTTAATATAATAATTAGTTTAGTATGCGATCAGTCACCATATGGCAATATATGATATTCATCAACATAACTTTAACATCCTTACTTTATTTAATAACAAACTATATTCAAAGATGAATTTATTTTTATAATACTCATTGTTATGACGCTACTTATTGTTTTTGTTATTTTAAATAAATTGTTCTAAAATTGATGTAATATGGGAACCGACCCGGGATCGTTAGGCACGGTCTTGTCGACGAACTGCACCTCGACCTTGTAGAATATGTACTTGAAGTAGTCCTGGCAGGTGGGCAGCTCCAGGTCCTCGTGGCGGTTGTCCGCGCGCTCGAACACGATGATGTCGCCGTCCATCAGCTCGTCCAATACCTGGCCGCGTGCACACGACTCAACCCGAGGGGCGGCGGGCGCATTGCGCATGCGCGCGACGCCCCTCGCCCAATCACACATCACATCGCGCGCATCGCGCGACGAGCGCGTGCGCCAATCACAATCAAGATCAGATACCGAGTGACACGGACTAGATCAATATTATGCAAGGGAATGGAGTAAAAGAATATTATGAGAGTATTTATACCTTAAATATTTTATGCTTATAATTTTACTAATACATATATAAATCAGCAGTTATTTTTCAAAAACACGCTTATCTTTAGAAATTCCTATTAGCAACAAATATTTGTTTATTATAAGGGAAGTGGGAACAAACCCACAAGGGTAGTAATAAATATGTTGACTTTTGACTTGAACAAATAAAAAATAAAACGTCATACCATACCTTTTGCATCGAGCTGCCGAGATCGTTATTTTGGCGGCAGTTAATTATTTAGACATACTGAACACATAATTAGGAATATTTAATAAATAAATGAAAAGTACATATGATAATATGTGGTTCAATAACGATGTAAATGTAATTTTTACTTTTATATTTAGAATAATATATTTTCCAAACTACTAATTAATCACTTAAGGTAATAAAAGGTCTGATGGGGAAAAACTGATAAGTAATACCTTTTCAAGTGGATCGTTGTAATTATTGATCTTCTCGACAAAGTCAGGTTTAATCTCTTCATACAAAACTAACGGCGTATCAGGAGGAAATCCTAAAAACAAAGATGGTTTGCTTATAACTCCATATTGCATATGCTAGCTTTACATATATTTGCGAAGTCTTTTAAAGAATAGTTGAAACAACTTCTCCTATTTAATAATAGAAGAAAATGGTTATGAAAACAATTATTTACTAAATAAAAACGTTTTCTTTACCTGCACGCTTATTGAGTATTGGTATGAGATCGGCCGGTTTGCTGGCAATCGGCAAGTAATGGTGACCGCAATAGTGTATGCGCTTCTGCTTGGGGTCGTAGTATTTGAAGAATAGAACCACGTCGTTGTCCTTATCGAAAGAAGGCAGAGCCGCGAAGCCAGAATCCGGAGGTAGCATCTCTAGGAAAATGTTCCAGGGATTCATATTCTCCGATATATCAGCTACTGTCTTGTTCTGATCATTGACTACATCGAGACATGTTGGTCTGCAAGTCTGAAAGGTAGACAAAATATAGTATTATTCAAATAGATATGTATAAGAATTACTTTTTGACTCTGATGAAAAGTTATTGTGAAATATAAATAAATTATTATTATTAAGAAAATAATGAAGATAATTGGATAGAATGATAGAAGTAGTTTAAAAAAAGCAAACAAAACCAACATTTATCAAAATCGATCTAGTGGTATTTAGATCGAAAGAGTATCAGGGAGAATGAGTTATTTGTAATGTAACCAATTTAAGTTATTTGCATTACAATATGTAGCAGCACATACTTAATACACTAATACTAGAAATTATTTGGTTTTATAATTTCTATTTAACACAATATTTTAAACACAGATTAAATTGAAATGTTATTCATTTATACCCTGAGTGTCTCCTCAATATATTATTTGCTGATTAATATATTACCTGATTGGAGCGCGCGCTGAAAGGCCAAGGGCGCAGATGCTTCTGTGGGTAGCGGAAGTTCTCAGCCAGCATCTCCATGAGCTCGGCCACAGTGGCCTGCTTCCTCACGCGGAACACGCGGTAGTGCGCCCGCTCGGGGTCGTACAGGTCGTTGCCCTGGTGCCCGTCGAACGCCTCCTCCAGCACCACGTTCACGTTCATGTACAAGTGGGCTTCGTTGCGCTCCTTGCGACGAATCTGAAATACAAAGTGATTTGTTTAACAATCTATATCTATACTAATATATAAAGCTGAAGAGTTCGTTTGTTTGTTTGTTTGTTTGAACGCGCTAATCTCAGGAACTACTGGTTCGAATTGAAAAATTATTTTTTTATTGAAAAGACAATTTATCGAGGAAGGCTTTAGGCTACATTACATCACGCTGCGACTAATAGGAGCGAAGATATAATGGAAAATGTGGAAAAAACGGGGAAAATTATTCATCTTTGAGGGCTTCCTTTGCGTGCGCTGCGAAAACGGTTTAAGATACCAAAAAATATGAATGAAAGAATTATTCCTCTTGAAATTATCTAAAACAAAGTTCGTGACAGTATATGTCTATCTTCTAAGATTGACTCACATACATGACAACATAATAATAGAAATAGATCCGACGGGGACGAAGTCGCGAGCAACAGCTAGTAAAGTATAAAGCTCCACGAATGTGGGCGGCGATGACTACTTTCCAAGTGGCTCGTCGGCATATTATTTTGGGATACTTACCGTTTCAATTCTCTTCTCTTCAGCTAATCTTTCGCTCAGTTCTGTCGGGATGTCTGCTTGAGTTACTTCTTGGAGTACAGTTTTCAACTGTGAATCTCTGTAATTCATGTTAATTGATTATTTGTTTTAATTTTAATACAATAATATTTTAGGACAATTTTAGTAGGTACTATCTAATTTTAAAGTAAACAAAACTTTTACTGTGATGGTAAGATAAAATTTTGTATCCAAAAAATTATATATAAATTCGAATCAGCATATTTCACTTTGTATTGCAATTAAAACAGATATTGGGAAATAGCAGTTGAATTTTTTTTTTGTCGTAGATAAAACCTTGAAATTTTGTACACCACATATACAAAAGAGGAAGTCAAAAACGGCTGAACTAACTTCAGTAACTTTGCCCAGATTTTTTTTTCATCAAGATTACGCGGATGTTTACACGACGCAAGGTAAGAAATGCATAAAAGCACCTTATTACATACAATAGGAACAACGGAAATATTTTTAAAACGTGGAAATAGAACAGCCTACGGCCCTTTGCGCAGAAGTTTCAGAAGACGACAGAGTGAAGACAGAGTTTTCAGAACACAAACCAACCAAATAACATTACTATAGATACTACAATTATAATGCCTATCTACCAAATCAGAAACTGTTACGGAAGGAACATCAATTTTTGTTCATGTGAAATTTGAATTTATATAGATTATGTAAGTAGATAAATCCACTAAGCTGATAAATTCATTAGTCTATCTATTAAAACCGCATATAAAAACGTTTTAGTGTTTTATCTAATCGATATGATACACGTGCAGCGTGAAACTATTGCATTCTATATGTTTGTACTGTATGTTTGTAGTTATATTTACATAGTACGTAATTCTCACCTAATATACACCAACATGTAAGCATTAGTGCAGTGCCTGACGGTCAGGGCCATGTCTTCATCGTGTCCACCGTAATTGTACTCAATGGCCTCTTGTTTCGTGCAACGCGAGACGACATCATCGTCGAATTTACACCACTGCAATAGGTTGTAGAAATATTTGAATCTTACACTAACGAAAGGAAATTCTTAGTCATCAGTATTTTTAATGGCAGTCATGGTCAAAGTATAGTTGTAAAAACACTACAATTTTAATTTAATTAGGCGATGTGCGTCGTCATTTCATGCAAACATTACTATTAGATTTCATATATTGCAATATTGTAAGCATGAATCTCATACAACAAAGTACTTCCTATAAGCAAACATAACCATAATTACCTTGCCGTCTCCCTTGGGATTAATAAACACGACGTAATGTCCTCCGTGGTTGTCGCCGGAATGCACCAGTACCGCGTGCAGCGTGTAATCCGCTGGGGTTTCCGGCTTCTCTTGTAAATATGCGTCTAAGTTGATGTGCTCATAGAATTCAAACCTAAAATAACGTCGCAATAGTTAATTGCTTAGTGCAAATTTATATCACACTATTTTGCTGCTATATCAAACGCTGTAGAGAAATAAGTTGTCATAATGATAAAAGAATTGAATGAAACTGATGAATCATAGTAGAATATCATCAAAGATAAAAACTAAGTGACATTGTATTCAATATATTTGCAAATATGTAGTACAAGATATCAGTTTTTAGCTAGTAATATTAAACTGCACTTTTTTTTAAAGTATGTGAAAATATTTATCATATTAATATTTACTATCATATGCAATTGTTGCAAAAAATAATTAAAAACAAAAAACTATGTCAAATTAACATGAATGAATGATCTAAGATTTTCAATTATTATTCTTACCTATCATTAAATTTGACAGAGCTGTCGGTGATAGGATCATATTGGAACCTCATGAGATGCAGATGTAATACTGGAGGGAATGACGCAAAAATCACTCCCTTTTCAGCCTCTTGGAGGCCATGCTCCCCTGCATCATATTTGTTCTCACCATCTAGCGTTTCTGTGCTTATGTAGTCTTTGAACGACTCATCAACTATAAAATAAAATATGTTTTAATTTATATTCAGTAAAAGAAAAAGTTGACTGTGAGTTTAAAATTTTCAAATTGAATTTTGTATGCTCAATAAACTGTGTATAGAGAACCAAACAAAATATAATATACTTACTATTTTTCTTTCCTTTTATGTTAAGCTGAATATCATAAAATGTCTCAACTCTAGTACTGGACACATTAACATTCTTGCACTTTATATACGAGGTCATTTTGCCTTCAAACAGCCGTGGCACTGTTCCTTCTACACATGTACCCTTCATCTTGCTTTCAAGTTTATCCAATAATACCTTAAAATATTTAATTTTGTTTCTTAGATGTGATTTTAGGTTTTATTTATGTTACATTCGAAAAGGCAAATACATTGTAAGTAATAACATACCCTTAAAAACTCTTGAACATCGTGCTGCATAAAAGAGTCTAATGTCTCCCAACCAAAACTCTTTGTGAGTTTTTTGGTGCCAACAGGTTTGTCAGAAAATTGCAACTCATAAAATACTCGTTGAAGAGCCAGTGCAACAGACCTTTAAAATAAATAAATAATCAGTATTGAATAGATCTCCAAAATAAAACTTGTAAAAAGGAGTTTTGATTTTTATTTTTTTGCTTACCTAGTACTATCATCGGATTCTGTGGGCATTTTATAAACAGCCTTTCTCAATTGATTAGTAAAGTATAATGTTTGTAAAAGAGAATTCATGTAACAAGTTGCACCTTGATTCTTTAAACCTAAAATGCAATACACATTTGTTCAAAATTCTAACTCCAAATATGACTCATAATTATTTGCAAATTAATTTAAAATATTTGAATTTTTGAAATAAGTACAATTTACTTACCAACATATCCTGTATGCTTCTTGGAGTCCCAAGATACTCCATGAGGAGCTTCTGCTGTAACATGCACTTCCAATGTAATAGCATCATCTTTAATATAGCCCTTCTCAGGGTCTAGCACATCATTCCATCCCATAAAGTGAGAGAAGCCCCAATCATTCTCCTTACTGAAAAAATAAATAAAATTATAAAGTTATTTAAGCATTCATTTAAATAAAAGTATACATTATAAAAGACATACCTATAAAATAAATGCTGAATCTTTCTATGAAATGGTTCGGTGTCTGGTTTGTGGGAAATAAGTCTCAGCTCAGCCATAGCATAGCATGACCAGCTTGATGACTCACTTTCCCCATTACATTGCAAGAAAAAACCTAAAGACTTCTGCTGTTGTCTATCAGGTGATGGGGCTTGCCTAGGCATGACCATAATCTTCCATGGTAAGTTACGAACATAGCAAGGAGGCGAGAGGACAGAATCTTTAAGGTTTTTAAAGTTGTGTACTGTGAAATGGAATGTTGCTTCAGATCTTGCTTCATCATCTTCCATTTCAGCGTCCATACCAGCAAGTTGCTAAAATATACAACATATATATATAAAAAAAAATTACAAATTATTCGACCTATAATATTTAAAAAAATGTATATTTACAGGCATTTCAGATGTAGTCTCTTGATTCTTCATTACATCAGTCATTACAACACCCCCATTCGGAGTAATACGACCACTTACCAGATCATCATCCCAAGTTTTATCTGCAGCAGTTTCTACAGTTTCCACTGAAAAATTAATTACAATTGTAAAATATACCTTGTTTGCTGAGAAATCAAAATGTAAGCATTAAAAGCATATTTACTTATAAGTAATTTAAGCTATTTTAACTTATTCAATTATCTAATGACAACTATTTTTATGACAACATCTCTTGTGAATTGACAGCATAAAAAAAACAAAGAAACGGCCATAAACATATCTAATGGTAGAAACATTATTTAAACAAACAAGTAGGTTATATATGACTAACAAACAAAACATTTGAATCTCGTATTGTCACCTATATCATTAATTAACATATTTAATTTACCATTCGACTGGTTAATTTAAGTATATAATCTATACTAATATATAAAGCTGAAGAGTTTGTTTGTTTGTGTGTTTGTTTGTTTGTTTGTTTGAACGCGCTAATCTCAGGATCTACTGGTTCGAATTGAAAAATTCTTTTTTTATTGAATAGACCATTTATCGAGGAAGGCTTTAGGCTATATAACATCACGCTGCGACTAATAGGAGCGAAGATATAATGGAAAATATGAAAAAAAACGGGGAAAATTATTCATCTTTGAGGGCTTCCTTTGCGTGCGCTGCGAAAACGGTTCAAGATACAAAAACAATATGTATGAAAGAATTATTTCTCTTTAAATGATCTAAAAAAAAGTCCGCGACAGTATATGTCTATCTTCTAAGATTGACTCGCTATAACATAATAATAGAAATAGATCCGACGGGGACGAAGTCGCGAGCAACAGCTAGTTTAAAATAAAACTATTTTTAAAATAAGCTATAAGAATGTTTAGTTTCCCACAATTTCACTACACATATGGATAGATGTATTTTTGTTCATTTCAAAAAGTAAACATGTGACTCTTATCAGTTTACCATATATTTTATCTGTGAACATTTTATACATATACATAGAGTACAACATTATGGGTTAAATTAGTTAATTTTATAATGAACTTACTAAAATATTATATTATAAAACAGATTACTTATGTTGATAATAGTACTATGTGAATCAATAGCTAGTTATAAAGTGCAATTCTTAATAATTTGATATGATAATAATATATATTATATTACATCAAATAACATCAGCAATATTAATTTAATTTTTTTAATGAAGAATATTGTATACATTATTTCCTTTAGCACACATTTTTAGTACACATTTTTTGTGTTTTCATAACAGGTGCTGTACTACCAACATGATAAGAAAATAATAAACACCAAACAAAGCAATCTAATAATAGAATTTGACAAGTTCATCGAAATTTGAAAACCAATGCTTTGTAGGGATTCTAAGAAATAAGTTAATGCACCTAACTGTAAAACAAAATTATCTCACACCTGTGATCTTGCCACTCCTATGATTGTCACCTATATGGAATCAATATTATATGAGTTACTCAGCAAAACTGAAACTGCTATTTATCATGTCAATCAGATGTGGGGGACATTTAATTGAGGTGAATGGGAAGAAAAAGAAAAAAACAAATCAATACAACATGCAACTAAGAATAAATAATAAACAATTAAATCTGTAAATACAAGAGAGATTATATAAAACTTCCTTCACTTGATGTCGAAGACTAAGCTCACACATTGTTATATAATTTTAATGTTGTTATCAAACCTTCTTGGGTCTCCATCTCCTCAACTTGGTTCACATTAGGGTCGTGCTGCTGCCTGTCAGGTGCAGGCGTGTGATTCATGTTAGCCGGGCGCGCCACCGGGGACTGTCGCCCACAACTCTCCGATATTTCCTAAATAAATTTATCACCTCTTTATTTAATATCGTCACACTACTAACACAAAACTGCCACTTCACCTACCTTTAACGCTTGGAAATCGCTCCCTTTTGATTTATTAAAAAGGCGTTGAACGAATTTCAACGGACCTTTCTCATCGATTCGAACACTTTGCGCACCCTGATTTTTATTTTTCTTTGAAGATAAGATGTTAATTTTCAAAGAGTGTTTACTAGCGGCGCGGCCGATGTCTGCAATTTTCAACACAAGGGCTCGATGGCAGTATACGCTAATAGCACATTCCTAATTGAGTAATCATTGCCAGATTTATTTAAACACGTATGCACAAGGTAATAAACGATATTCCACGGTAGTACAGTACTCATGAAGTGATTTCGTGAAAATAAACAAAATGGTGGATGTCTAATTTAATTTCTTGCTTCGAATGTGTGGCCCGGTTTGATCGACGAATGCACCATTTTATCATTCTCTCACATTCACTGTAGTGATGTAGCCTTTGTCTTCTATTACGATTTTTATGACGGTTTTATTATCATCTATATATAATCTATCATATTATATTTCTAAGCTTATTTATTTATTATACCTCTAACATGAATACATATTAATTGCACTCATTTTTTAATTTTCTGAAGTAATATATAGAAGATGATAAATAAATAGATATCGATATTTAAAATAAAGATCTTTTTACTTTAATACTATTTAAATAGGTTTATTTATTTTAAAGTGACATTTTTGTTACTTGAATAACGCTATACTAGTTTATATGGTCATATTTGGTGTACAATTAATCGTAAATATTAGCTTAAGGTATCTTTTCTTATAATCTGTGGTAAAAAATAAATGCCGCTTGTGACATCTCTCAGTTGTCAATCATATCTAGTTAGTCTGTTATTTGTCACTTGTCAAACAAGGCTCCAACCATCAATTCAAATAGAAGTAAACAAATAAATATTATTATCGTGAAAATAACTTCCTTCATATATTTATATATTACAGGATATACTCGTGTTACGTATAATTTCTTTAACATGTTTCCAACAAATCATAAGACAATATTTGTGTTGGACCACACTCCATATTTTGGCATTTCGTCGGATAATCCTATCGACTTTGATGTGACGAAGAGCCGGGGGCCTGGCTACGTTCCATTACCACCAATTTGTAAATCGCTCTGGACTTGCAGCGTGGAAGCTGCTGTAGAATATTGTCGAATAGTTTGGGATTTATTTCCCGAGGGAAAATTGGTATGTTACTATATCTAGGTTAAATTTATCTAAACACAATATTTTTCCTATTCTGTAGACATGTACACTATGAAGAGCAGTATTCATCGGTAATTTTAAAGCGAAAATATTCGTGTTATTGACTTTTTAAACATATTTAATGAAGAAATTCAAACTTGAACTAAATTTTTGAAGAAAATGTGTATGCTTATAAAAGCCAACTATAATATAGGTATAGGTGGCTTGACAAGGTTGAGATTTCATCCACGGTGATTGTAGGTCTTGAAGGAAAGGAAGTATTTTTTTCTGAAGCTGGGAGACTTAACTTATAGTTATTAATTTATATATTTCTATTAAAAAGCTAATTTTCTATGCTGTTCTAAAGATAAAATATTTCTTTGAATAGGTGCGATTCATTGTCAGTGATGCGGCTGCACATATTTTAAACACTTGGGCTGTAGCACAACAAAATTTAACACATGTAAGTATCTTTATCAATTTTTGACAAATATACCCAGGTTTTGTTTATCTGATATACACACTCTATGTAAGTGAAATATTTAAGAAAATGCTATCCCAAACAATTAATTTAATTTAACCAAGGTATTTTAAGGACTTTCATATAAACTTTGAACCCCCTTATAACACTTTTTTCCAATTAAAAAGTAACCTTTGTCTTTTCTCATGCTCTAAAAGATGTGTGTAGTTTCATTACTATTGGTTTATTAGTTTTGGTGTGAAAGCGTTAATTTTGCATGTTTAATATTAGTATGGATTATGCATATTGCATTATAAATATTAAATAATTTTCTAGATCCTCAATGGCCTATGCTTAGTGGGTCCAGTTAGAAGAGGGGCTGGAGGTGATGTAGTAGGTTTATGTGCAGCCATCGAGTCTTTAGGTGAACCATCTCCAATACAAGCATCAAGACCACCAGCAGAGAGGCTCTTTCAAAACCGGTACTAAATTTTACTTAACTAGTAGCTTTAATAGCTGTGCTATACAATCTCATTGGTGTCAGTTCTGATTTTTCTTTAAATTTATGGATTAATTTAGGGCACATAAATTTGATAAGGAGATTATGACATTAAGTGATTACCTCTTAACACTGATGTTCAAATTATATTTTTAATGCATGTATAAAGCTACTTAAAATATACTTCTTTTTATTAAAAATGTTGACTTTCATAATTTTGTTTACATAACTCTAAGTTTTTGTATAAAAATTAAGGTAAAAATAAAATCTTTGTGTTTAATAATTTTTAAATTTAATATTTTGAAGTTGTTTAATTTCTATTTAAAGGGGAAGAATCATATGTATAACAAGTGCTAGAGATGATGACTCAATCAGAAGTTTGGCTGAGATTGCACTGAACACTCTTGTGCAGCAAAATAAGAAAGCATCAGCTGTTCAACCGCCTACAACTATTGACGCTTCTACAAGTACACAGTTAGTATTTAAGTTGTATATCTTATAGATATTGTAAACTTCTATTCTAAGTGTTCTTTGGTTACTAGCTGTTCCCTGCAGTTATGCCTGTGTAGTTCCTGGTCCGGGAACAAACCTGGTAAACCTGATCATACCATACTTCAACTAAATTGGTCCAACCATTTTTGCATGAAAGAATAAAAAACACACATCCATACATACATTTTCACAAAATTTCAAATTTATAATATTAGTAGGATTGATATATCTTTATTTAACTGGGCTATATATATGACTAAGTAGCATTAATCATATTACCAATTATACAAATTACATAAAACATATACATAAAAATTTTAGTTGTTATTTTCATTTAACACGAAATGTGATTGTTATTATAATTATTTGTTTTGTTGCTTACAGGCCTCTTGTGGTACACTACTGTCACTTAGTTATAATAAACGTAACTCCTGAAAAAGCCGAGACTAGAGTCAACAACCAACCATTGGCTGAGGTGTGTAATATTAACCTACTAAGTAATTATATTTTTCTTTGTTTAAATAATGCTATAAAATATGAATGTGCTTCAACTCTTTATTATCAAGGGATATATAAATTACGCATCACATTGTCTGATTGAAATGACTGATGAATAACACAATTGACTCCTAAACTACTTAACCGATTTTAAATTAAATTTGCACACCGTGTGCAGTTTGAACCAACTTAAAAGATATATTATGTGAGCGATGCCGGGGCGAGTCGCTGGTGGTACTATATACTTTATTAATTTATTACTCTTGTTTCTAAATTAAATGTTTTTAACCAATATTTTTTTTCTCAATCTCTTAAATTTATAATGCACAGATGGGCGGAGGTTTAATGGGTGTAGAAGTAATTGTATGCAGAGCAAGTGCATTAGCTAATTTATTAGGCCGGCTGGTTCTGCCTCATTACAGACTTGCTACAACAACTGTTACTGGAATTCCCATGAAGGTAGGTTTTATTTTTATTATTTGTTTATTAAAATGGTTTATTTTTATAAAAAACATATGTTTATAAAAAAAATATTTTTAAAATATTTGGTGTCCCTTATTTGGTGTTTTTTATAAAAATAAACCGGCCAAGTGCGAGTCGCACTTACACTTCAAAGTGTGAGCTCACTAAGCCCTATTCCATTTTCTCTATCTATGTTACTTTACTTATAGTCTACCGGATCCTATGACATGAGTCCCTTTGAGTTCTGAATTTTCATCGTTTAAATTTCAAGACACCGTATCTGAGAATTCAGTGTGCATTTCGAAATACAGACTGAAAACAAAGTGATCTCAGTAGTAGTAGATCTCAAAGTTATTTTTTGGGTACGCAATATAAAAAAAAAATCAGTAAACGTAATTGATCGAATATAGGAGGAGCAAAATGCAAGTTCGAGCGCGAATTACGACGTAGAGATCATACATTCGGCAGAGGCGCATGCCGGCTTGCGGGCCTCGCAGACCGCCGCTGAAGCTAGCGAGTCGGTAAGCATAGCATCATATTAATTATTTATTTATTTATTTATCCCATATAATATGTCCAATTAAAAAAAATTTCTGGACACGCAGTAGCGCGTCAAGCTAAGTTCAAGAAACACAACTGGAGAGCCGCACCGTGTGTAATATTACACGAACCATTTGGAGCCACTTTTGAACCCCTCATAAATCAAAATCTATTTCACATTAACATATCATTTGGCTCATATATTGAGACTTGCAAGATACATTTTTTTTCTAAATTTCATAAGCTTATCTCAAACGGTTATTTAGATATTAATGTCCAAAAATTCTCATTTTTATCATTGAGTGACTGACTGACTGACTGACCTATAGATCAAAACTCTAACCCGGTTCCAGATGACCTAGAGTTTAGTAGTTACCAATTTAATACTTCTTTTAAAAAGAAAAAAATGTAAAAGAAAGCGAATCTATTAAATAGTCCCATTTACGAGTGAAAAAAAGATTGAGTGGTCATTACTATACAACGTATAAAAATTCATAATACATAGAAAATGGTAGAAAATTTATACACGTTACGAATGTGATATTCGTCATTCCATGAACAGTGTACTATTGGCTTATGAGATGGTTTTTGTTTGTAATCGTTTGGTAATTTATTTCAATGATTTTTTTTTGAATGTTATTGATGCTTTTAAAGAATGTATTTCTGTCTAGGTTGTGTGTCTTTTTTAAAAAGATCTTTTGGTTTTTCACTCTAAATATCCATACTAATTAAATCTGGTCTTTATGTCTGTTGGATACATTATCATACTAAAAACTAGTGGATATTGTATTTTGGATGGTAAATAGGCTTTACAAAAGTAAATTTAAATAGGCCTTACAAACATAAATTGAAATAGGCCTCACAAAAGTACATTTAAATTAGCCTCATAAAAGTAAATTTAAATAGGCCTCACAAACGTAAATTGAAAAAGGCCTCACTCTATGAAAGATACATTTTGTGTTTGACTTTTACTTAAACATAAAAGGTTAAAAAATATATATATATATATAATACATACAGACGAATTGAGAACCTCCTTTTTTGAAGTCTGTTAAAAATATATGAAAACATGTAGGTGGTACTGCGGTGGTGGACGCCCCGGGGCGCGGAGGGCGGCGCGGGAGGGTGCAACGGGCCTCTGTGGAGGGTGACGCCGGCCGACGTGGCGTCCCGACCCTCCGCGTGTCTCGTCAATTTCCTGCTCAACGGACGATCCGTTACTTTGGAGGTGCCCACGTGAGTTATTTTAATCAATATCTATTTTTTTCCACAACATAATAGCAGTGCCGGTTTTACCCGCGTTCTTGCCGTTTCCGGAACAATACCGAGATGCAAAGCATCCTATGTTTTAATCCAGGGTATCTAACTACATACCAACTGAATCTGTCCAGCCGCTTTTGCGTGAAAGAATAACAAATGTACATCCATACATACATTCTCACAATCTTTAATATTACTTAGTAGGATGGGACAAACGAGCAGGCGAGCCACGTGATGGAAAGTGGTAATCACCGCCCATGAACATTCGAGGAGCTTATTATTAGCTCTGAAGCACCCTTAAATGACAAAGAATTTACAATATGGATTTGTGTCACGGAGTTTTAGCCTTAAGTTATTAAAGATCATAATAATATATTTTTTCACCTGAAAATATTTTAAGAGGAAATAATTATACCCGTAATGTATGATTGTCTAATATTTTATTTATACCTACTGATCAAATTAGTAGGTATCTAAAATGATTTTATATACGTTTATAATAATTTTAAACGTATAATTATGGAATCAGTAGGAAAGGCGGGTGTCGATCAGCGTCCCACGTTCTAGCGGCACAAGGCGGAGAACTTTGGATCGGAGCTTTGGGGGGACGCACTCCCTATGACGACCCTCCCGCGCTCTCCGAAGGCTCTGGCGGACGCGTTACTGATTATAGGTTTGTTAAATTATTTTTGCAACTAGGCTTCGAAGTTGCAAATAGGAATTAATCACTTAATTTAAAAAAAATATCCTCAATTACCTAAGTCAAAGACAAACATTCACAAACAAGACAAATAATTTGTTTAAAATACTTTTGATTGTTCTAATATACATTATCTTATCTTGGGTAAAATATTAACATCTTACAAACTAATTGTACAGAGTAGAAGAAATGTAAAAGGCGGCCTTATCACTACAAATTGCTTTCTTCCAGGTTATACTAAATAGTTGATTTACAATTATGAAAAAAAACGAAAAAATATTGCATGGCTTTAGTACCTTTTTTTCTTACTTTTTCAAATGTATATTAACGTTATTAATTATACAGGATAAAAGAATTCGGTGCATTGATGCAACAAAACAAATTGCATCCATTGCGCGGTGCGGGCGCCAACGGACGCGCACGCAGCAGGCTGCAGCGGCACACTACGTACTGGCCGCTAACCATCTCCTCTACGCTTATATTTAATTTAGGATCGGTGAGTGTTACTGCTCTGTTAATTGTTTATTTTTTGCTTCAAAATTTAATATATTAATTTATGTTTTTGTATATTTTAAGTGAATATAAGCAGAATTAGTCTCTAACGCTTTGCCTTAATATTAATTTTGTACTTATATTTACTGTATTGTAGGAATTAGCTAATGTATACGAGAGTTATTCAAATCCAATTTCAAGTTCAAGGAATTAACGCAAAGAATACTTATGATTATCTTTGAACAGGTAATGGAACCGCTGACTAGGTTGGTAGTGCAAGAAACTCTAACAGACGACGAGGTAGACTCGTGTCGAGGAGTTTTGCTGTCACTTCTAGGAATGGAGTCCAGGCACGAGTTCCCATCTGCACAACTTCCTTCGAATCTCAGGTAAATTATCAAATAAACTTATCAATTTACAGACCATAGGTTATGTTTTGTTAATAGATATCTATTTGCTTAACTTATGCTCTATTTTTATTTCATTGTAATTTATAAAGAAATAATTTAATTCATATGTACATAAATAAATTCAACTTGTGCTTTGTCTGCGATTTTATATAGCACATTTAACTGTAAAATTGTTGGATTGTCTGTTTTTCTTAAATCAAATAGGTGATCAAGTTATAATATGTATTATATTTTGGATGAAATCCTACGTTTTTATTTCAGGTGCCATATTTGAGATTATCAACTAAGTTAAAAATTTCAATAATCACTTCATAGATATAGTAGATATTCATATCGCATGTAATTTTTTTTTTGCGTATTGCAATGTTTGCCGCCCTAACTTATGTTATAAGTACAGGCCACCCCGATCGCAGCATCCATCATGTCAAGCACTACACTAATCACTACGCTAATGTTGTGTGGTGCTGATTTTTATCATCAGTGAATTTTTCACTTGGTCTTGTCAACCGACTTCAAAAAGGAGGAGGTTCCCAATTCGACCCGTATGTTTTTTTCCATGTTTGTTACGCGATAACTCCAATTATGAACCGATTTGAACAAATCTTTTTTCGGCGTATAGGTAATACCTCAAGGGTGGTGACATTTAAATTTAATAATAAAAAAACCCCCAAGGGTGGAAATTTGGGGATGAACTTTTATACTAAATATCGCCGATGAATATACCTCAATTTGAACGATAATTTTTTTTGAATAGGTATTATCATGAAGTGGGTCTTATTTTTTTTATAACGAGTAAGTCGTTGCAGGGGCAAGTCGAGCGGGCGGCGCGAGGAGCAGTGGCGGCAGGTGTGGGGCGAGCTGGAGGCGCTGGTGCGCGCGCACGCCGCGGCGCCGGCGCACCGCGCGCTGCTGCGCACGCTGCTCGAGTGCCGCGCGCACAACCACGCCGCCGACGGTGCGTGCCTTGCCATATCTCATTTAGTAACTAGCCGCGCCCCGCGTATACATGCATAACGTGTATTATATTCACAAAACTTACTTCTTGTACCACTATATTTGAAAAAAAACCGTATGAAAATAGGTTGCGAAGTTTTAAAGATTTAAACACAGTGATAATGGGTTGAAATCGACTTTGTTTTAAACTATAATAATAATGATATAATTTATTTCAATAATATGGTTTACAAAAAAATTACCCAGGCTCCCAAGATAGTAAAGACTGTTTTCTCAGGAGACTGAATATGTAATGGTTACTTCGAACAATCTCAATTTGAATAATACTGAGGTTGCAACGAGGTTTATGTTCTGACGTTAGTAGCTATCATACAAATTTTTATCCACTACTAAGTTTTGGCAGTTTAACCTTATAATATATTATAAGTAATCTTTATGATGAACGAATTATTTGTCTTGAACCCTTAATCCACTCACTAGTATGTCGAATGTAACAATTTATAAAACGCTCTTCATTTATACACTTATGCACTATGTCTTATTAGTTTATAGGTTTTAACTTTCAATTTTTTAAATAAAATTGATTTCAGGAGAATCATCACGAGCGACAGTAATTCGAGCCACTACAGACTCTCCCCTATCTCCTGTGGGATCAGGGAATGGTAACGGCAGCGATGTATGGGCACCTAGAAATGCTCTAGATGCATTACTAGGAGCTCCTAGACCTCCACGGAGACCAGACTTCGCTGGACGCATGGCGGCCGGCAATAGGATAGCTACGTTGTACGCACATTTACAACAGGATGTTGAAGCTCAAAATTAGTTTTAATAATGTAATCAAAATAAAAAAATGTATATATTAATTTAAGTTTATAAGGTTTTGTAAATTAAGAGTCTAATAAAAGTTTAAAGTATAATAAGTGATTTTGCTATAGAAATGATTTCATGTCTACCTATATCTATACTCTATATGTGAATCGTTGTTTATATTGAAAGTATTAACTTGCTTTTGCAAAAATGCACTTGATGGGAAAGAAATGAAAATGCCACATTATAAAATTAATATCTTATATTTGTTCAATAAAAACTACATTGTGGGCCCGTGTGCCCGGCGCCCGGGTAACACGTCCTTTGTATTATCTTGTTGCATATAAACTCTGCGGGCAGACTGTATCATAAGGCAATGGAGTGAGTGTCGTCAAGGCATCTGGTCCTGTCTGTCGCGGCGTCCCCTTCACCCCTCCCCTAAACCCTTCGCCGCCTATCGTTACAATTATTGGAATGTCACGAATGCGAACGTTAACATCAACACAAAATCTTAATCGCCCCCGGGTCGCTCTGCCACACGCTGTACAATCGAACGCCCGGGGCCGAAACGCATCCGTAAAAGATTACTCAATTATAATATAATCGATTACAATCGATCGTCCAATTAATCAATTAATACCCTATAAAACTTACAAAAATCGACCGGTAATCTTAAACTTAATCTAAGTTAAAATTAAACGGAATTGAAAATAAATTACCTAGGTACAATATTAAGTCTAGTAAGCTATTTATATAGGCGCGCGGGTTCGGTGGGGGCGCTGTCAGTGCGTGGCTTCTCGAAGTTTCTTGACGGGCGGCGCCGCCTCCGAAGAGTCGCCCAGCGAGTTCTCTTCTGCTGAACTCGCTTCTTCAATAAGTCTGGTAATATAACAAATTATTTTTAGTTTCACTCTCATAATAATAAATAAAAATAAATTATTTGTTAATATTTATACTTAATTTAATTTAATTTTTAGTTGTTTAATTATTCCATACTGCGATGGATTCTATTTAAGATTTAAAATTTTAAACCATCAAACAAAGATTAACACATTTTTTTATTGAATAAGTAGAACTAACCGTTTGGCGCGCGGCGTACTTAGCGCGGAGTCTGACTGGTCGGAGGGTGAGGCGGGGGTGGCGGGGTTGGAGGGCGACGCGCCCTTAGCGTCCATTGAGTCTTCTGTGCATGATGTCGTATCTTCTGCGCATTCTGATGACAGTTTACCTGAAATTATATTTATTGATCAATTACTTAGTTAAAGAATATTCATTATTAGCCAGTAATGTCATGGAGGTCAGGTTAGGTTGTTTGTTAGTGTTAGTCCCAGTTTTTGAATGAAATAAAAAATGCAAGTTACATTTAAGTTAAATGAATGTTTATCAATATTTTGTTTTTACACAAGTAATAGTGATATAAATACACATCATAGTTTATTGTAGTCTATAGTATCTTTGATCCAATGTTTAGTACAAAAATATATTAAGAGCATCAAATAATATTAGCCAACACGTACAATTCTTTAAATATATCTTTAAATATTACTTGAAATAATATAGGTAGAAAGTAGATTATATTGTATCTGTGAGTACAAGCATATATAATACTTACCATTACCATTTGTAGGTGGTTCTAAATTGCTCTCATCACTTGGCAATGGTGAACCTCCATTTGTGGGTGGTGGAACTTTTGGTTCCTTTCCTAGCAGTTGAGGTTGTAAATCTGATACTATGTTGTGTGTCCATAATGCCAATTCCACCATGTGTGGTGACCACTTCTTACCACAGCCATTTTGTTCCTGTAACAAATACTTTGCTTTAAATAAAATAAAAAACTTAATGTAACAAAGCAATATTTTAGTACATATAATGATATCATGTGAGAAAAAAATTTACTACAATGTATAAAATGTATCATAGAATATTACATTGGGTGCTTACTAATAATAAATGTGTCAAAATTTATAATTCAATGAAAATTACTGAAATGGAAGAAATCAATGTAATTGTATTATTCCTCTATTAATAATAGTTTAGTAAATTTTATGTTAATGATTAACTAAAGTCTAAATAATTAAATAAACAGCAACTGTTCCAATTATGTTTAATATTGTAAAACTAAATCAACATTATAAAATAGCAACAGTGATTGTAGAATACCATAAGGAGATTAATTATCAATTTTCATTAAAACCATCATTATAAAATTTCAACCCAAAATTAAATCAAAACAAATCTAATAGAATGAATTTAAAAATGTAAATTACCTTATTTAACCTATCACAGACGTTTCTAATATGTTTTACAAAATTGAGGTATTCCTTGGCAGTGTAGTCACTTCCCTCCATTTCAGGGATTGCTTGTATACATTCATCAGCCATGAATGGTGCTATGTCAGGGCTGGCTGCGGCAAGCAAGGCAGATGCTGTTGCTGTACCAACTCCTTTAAGGTTACTTAATGCTGTCATTGCAGATTCAATGTTTGGCAGTTTCCGGAATGCTTTCTTGGTCTCCTGCATTACTGCTCGGGGTGTGTTTACTTTAATGAGGTATGATAATTGAGGATAGAACTTTCCTCTCTGTAAATACAACACAAAAAAAATTAAACACACATTATCTTTAAATAAAAATATAAGTTAAATAACAAGTAATTATTATTGAAAAAACAAAATACCCGACTGCACACTAAAAAAAGAGTAATTATGTCTTTATCCCGTGAGACTTTTAGGATAAAATGTATCCTATGACACTCCCGTAATCAAGACAAATCTAACGATACCTCATACATCAAAATCCATCAAGCCGTTTAGGCTACAGGAGGTCACAAAGGAACAGACATACATACTTACATACACTCGAAAAACATTACCCTCTTTGGCAGTCGGGTAAAAACAGTAGACATGTTTGGAGTAAAAATTAATAACATCAATTATTTTTGGTATTAATAAGTGACTAGTAATATAAACAAAAATAATGTGATACACTTACAGCTTGTTTCCATTTCATCAGCTGAACCAATTCTTCATGAACCATATGTGCATCTTTGCCTCTGGATTTGATCTTCTTTGGTAGTTCATTTTGGTACCTGAAACAAATATTTATTTATAAATAAAAGATAATAGCCTTGGGTATTAAGTCAACATTTTTTAAAATAAATTAACAAACAATGAGAAATCAGTTGACCTATGGCTTACAAGTCACAACACAATGTTATATTTTTTATTACCTACATGAAACCACATGTCATGCACATTGCACAACTGAGTGTATGTTTTACTTTTGTGGCTATATTCGGTATTTATATTAAATTTAAAGTATGGAAATATGGAGTTTCAGTTTAATCTTAAATATAGTATGTTCCTCATAATGTATAATGTATATTTTATAGTTGAATATCTGTTTTTAAGTTAGTACAACATAAAAGCTAAATGGCAAGTCACCATTTTGAACGGATGTGAATTGAAGTCAACGAAGCTTTGTTTTAATGGTAATTTAAGTAGTACCTAAAATAATAACTCGAGCAATGTTGCTTTATATGTGTTATTTAACCAAGGATCTATTACATTATCGGTCGTACAGTAAAGAATGAGTACAATAAAATAAATGCATTATACGAGCGATGATACGTAAGGACAGCCACCATTTTATAACGCCTAAGCGCGGCGATATTTTCCCCCACACTGGCTTCAGGAAAAACGATAGTGTCAATTTGACATCGATCCCACGTGACGCAGTGATTTTAATGAGCCGTCCGCGGACTAGAGATGCAGTCCGCGAGGGAGGTAGCTATCAAATCAGTTTGCACGGATACACACACAATACAAGTTCATTGACACGCCACGGCCGCATTTTCTCCTTTGAAAGACTTCGCACTTACCAGTTGTCCAATTTTATCAGCTCCTCTGGTTTCTTTGTTTTCTGTTCAGCTTTTAGTTTAATTGCTTGTGGGTATAACTTTAAAACACTGTCAAACTGTTTTGCATCCGCCTCCAGAAAGAAAGTAGACGTGTCTTTCGCGGTAGCCATTGTGAACGTTCTAAATGTACAACACTGCGTACCTATTTAGTTAGCTATAGCGCCGAACTCAACGCGGCGGCAGCACCTGGCCAACTGGGCGCCCTCTCCCCACTCGCCGCCATCTTGTTAAGCCGCGTTGTGACGTTCGATAATATTACTTGAAATATTTTATTTAATCCAGCCTATTTTTAATCAAATTATATAAAACAAATTGCTTAAAAAATGTTACAAAATATTCTTATGGGAACATAACCGTTTCCTACGCCTAAACTTTATTAAAATCGAACGTGATCGAACAAAAAACATACTCACTCGACATAGCAAGGTTATATCGGACACGCTCTGAGTCGTCGGATTGCGCATCTGTGTGACCTCCATAGGGAATATTGGGAATAAACGGGATTAATTCCATTATTTTCACAAAATATCACTGCTGTATGATTCCACTGTATATTTAATATAAAATTTTATCGAAAAGTCGCAATTATGTTAGTCACGTCGACCTCGGCGCACTATCAATTTCCTTAAACGTGACGCAACTCACGACACCGTTCTACCGAAACGACTTTGGTAAACACGCATATTTTCCGTTGCATTGCAGTACACACTGAGCTCGGAGTAGTCATGAAGTAGTAACTAGCGGTGTACATAAGGCATTTAGGTAATACGACGTACATATCACCGGGGTGGAACGTCACACCAATCGGCTTTGTTGTTTTGATAGATCGGCACGTGCTCCACTCCCTCGTTTTAATTTTCGTGTTATAGTTTTATTTGAATCAATGAGCTACAAAGACGTTGAATGTTCGTGGAGCTCATTGATTGTTTCTATTCTGAGATAGGTACTTTGGTTTCGCGCATTGACCAGACTCATATCATTCATAATGTTTTCCTTATTTACTTATATTGCAATACAATATTTAAGTCAATAAGAACGACAAAAGAGGATTTTAGAATAACTCTGCCATCAGCATAATGATCATTTTAATATTTTTTTATACCTATGTGTAAATAAAACATGTAGGTCATCGGTATTAATCATAGGTTACTAGTACTTTAGACATCTACCTACATATTAAACCTATAAATTGTAATCTATATTTATATTACTAAGTGTAAGAGTTTGTTTCAAAGTGCAAATCTCAGAAAATACGGGTCCTAATTGATTTTCATGTGTTCGACGGTTAAATCATAATTGAGTGCGGAACGCTTTAGGTTGTTTCATATATATAATATAATCATTCTGCGGACTGCGACCAATAAGGGATCGAAGCATCAGTCAAAATGTTCAAAAATGGGGAAATGTGTTCATTTTTGAGGGCGTTGCATAACGGTTCATATTAGCCGACCAATGTGTATTTATGAATTATTCCTCTTTAAAGGGTTTGAAAAATGACTACGACAGTATGTCTTTTTTAAAGGTTGAATTACTTAGTAAACTTGAACAACTTAATCAAAATTCATAATAATAAAATCGGCTGGGATGAAGCCGCGGGAAACAGCTAGTGGTA
>JADANM010006710.1:4414627-4457624 GCA_026213755.1 Eurema hecabe
ATCTTTTCCTTGAACAAATGTTAAAATCTTATTGAAATTGAGGCTCTGTTCCTTATTCCGTATTTAAGAATATTTAAGTGTTAGAATTGAACTAAAACACGTGAATATTAAAAGCTTATAACATAAAAGAAAGAGACAAAACTATGAGAAGTATCAACGAATGAATATAAACGAAATACTCAGCGTACCATATGTAAAGCCATAACTGATAACCGATAAGGAGTGCCCTAATGACCTAGTAGCAATGAGTATACTTACCTAATCGATTTTCCTTGACTTTCAATATTTAATAGAGCGGCAAAAATGTCTATCGTAATTCTTTATACTTTCGATAATAAAGTACATACTTTAGTTATGATTAATGAGGTATTGTTGCTGACTACAAATTGAGGCTTAATTAGTGTCCGATTCAACAGGGAATATTGGATGAAATATCCATGTAATATTATGAAAAAAATATTTGCTGCTTTTAGAAGATCTGTATGTCTAGTTTTGAAAATATAATAAAAAAGCATCACTGGGAAAACCAGTTAAGTTTCAAGAGTAAGAGTAATGAAAAGTAATTAGCATTAGTTGTACGTAGTAACGTGAAAACAAAAACAATTTTTAAAGTACCCCTATTACTAGATTACTGACTGTTGTTGCATCAGATTTGACGTTCATTATGTTCGGTACAGATAGTATGGCAAGGAGGGAAACAAGCACAATAGTAAGATAATGCCGGTGCTACGGAACGTCGACCACCCCGCATCCAAGGCGACTGATTCTATAGCAACTCGATATGTGGTCGCCGTACTGGGCTCGTGGGCCGCTGAAGCAGGTACCTACTTTTTTTGCCACAAATTTTGGGTTCTAGTTTCGAACATAGCTTCCGCATTTTAAAGCAAAGCCAAATTTCTTGATTATAATATATAATATCCAATAAAGAAAGTCGAGATTTCAATTTAATAATCACAGTTTATCTAAAATAGGTAAAGTAATGCGTAGTTCTATCAATCTGTAATTGTCCGTATTATTTTGCAGCTACATACCCGTTTGACTTAACAAAGACAAGGCTGCAAATACAATCAGAAGTGGCAGCAGCTAAACAGGCGGGATCCAAGGTGGGTAGTCAATACAAATGTTTATTCAATAGTTTCTTATCAGCAAATAATTTACCTCCTAAGTCCTACGGCGCGACTCGTAGCTCTGCTCGGTATAGACAACAACACAAGTAGACACAAAATAATAATATCAAGAGTAAAATGTTAAAAGATTTTGTAATTTTGGACTTGTTGATATATTTTTCTACAGAGTTAACTGTCCTTTACGACGGTTTGATGATATTAGTAAGTATATAAGTACTAATGTTAAGTAGGTATATTTTTTTGTATCAGATGAACTTTTTTGTGTTTCTTAAAATATATGTACAATTAATTTCACAATGCGTCGTGAAATACCGCGTCTCTTTATTTAAGTTAGTGTAAGAAACAAACTTTACCGGGGGTAGGTCTCTTTCGCAGGAGACCGACTGGGTGGGTACCCCCACAGTGCCAGACATTCTACCGCCTGAACAGTGATGTGCTAATATCAGTGTGCTCCGGTCTGAAGGGCACTGTAGCCAGCGAGATTACTGGGCCAATGAGTCTTAACATCTTGTGACTCAAAGTGGGGAGCGTCGTTGTAGTGCACCTCTGTCCGGAGTAGCTTCAGCAAAGTTCCGGGTAGCACTACATTGGTTATGGGCTGGCGTTTCTCTTAACATCAGGAGTACGTCCAGCTCGTCTCCCTACTTCATCGCATTAAAAAAAAAAGTAAGAAATCGTAATTCTTAAAAAATACCTTAAATTAGTAAATATTGCACCGAAAATTATTGTAAGGTTAATACGAAATATATATATATTTCGTATTTATGCTGAGGTTTTAAATGATTAAATGCAAGTAACTATCCATAAAAATAATTTGTTCGTGATAGTAGTTAATACGTATGGTGGATATAGTTCCGCACGAGATATTGAAACATATCATAATTGTTTGCGTCATAACTCATATGATAAATTATACTGATGACGTACGTATACATACAGATAATTTTTAACGTCATAACGATGAAGAATCCAATTACCTGCGAGATGTTATTTAGTTTTAATCGTATTAATATTGACCTATGTTTGTTCTTTACGTGGATACCATTGAGGACCAAAATTCAGTTTCTTGTTTAGCCTTTCTTTAAACCTTAAAAATAACAATTTCTTACAGCTAGAAAACCATGGCATGATACAAACGGCGGTTGGAATAGCGAAGCAAGAAGGCGTGTTGAAGTTATGGAGCGGTTTGATGCCAATGTTCCAACGACATGCGATCTACTCGGGCAGCAGATTAATTTTCTATGAATACTTTCGAAGCTACTTCAAAGACGAGAATGGGAAAGTTTCACTGGGAGCGGCGTCTGTGGGTGAGGCATTGTGCTTTTTAGAATTTACTCTACAAGTTCCGTGTGTTTACTTGTTAAAAATCAATACCTTGCAAAACCCCGACTTTAATATTACAAATATCTATTTTTTTATTCCTATCATACTTATGTCTCATAAATAAAAAATAAATATCACACATTAAGTAATTATTGCAAAAAAATCTCAAACGAATTTCATTTGAGTTTCAAGCAGCTCCTTGAACTGTCTACCGCTCCTCAGACTTTTAACTTTCAAACGACTTCTCTATTAATAGCGGTCATTGGCTTAATACAATGTATAACTCAAAAACTAAATGAAAAATCATGGTACGAAGCACGCATTCTTTACATTGCTTTCTTGTAAAAATTCACTATCTTAAATGATAATGTTTCTTAACATGTTTCGTCCATGACGGTTTGATACATTTTTCCTTGTTTATGTTATAGACCTTTTATTTATTTACTTATTAATAATTATCGTAGTTTTTACTGAGAATAAATTGATATCACTTATAAATAATTAAGAATGATCATTATCTTAAAGATTGTGTTATCTTATCTATGCCTAGGGTCATTGACATTATTTTTGGAGGTAAAATTACTTACTACTTTTGTGATTTGTCGAGACTATTAAAACAAAACTAGCATGTTTGATTATTAATAAACATGCTAGTATTGTATCAACTAAATAAAGTCTGTCAAGGCGTGTCACTAAAACATTATACTTGATGTTTAATCCTATTAAATATTGCTACAATAATCTACATAACAAATTTAAAGAATTTAGGATAATCTGTCCATGAAATAAACGTTTAATTGGCGTGAAGTCCCACAGGCGGGCTGGCAGCGGGCTCCCTCGCACAGCTGATCGCGTCGCCCACAGACCTTGTGAAGGTACAGATGCAAGCTGAAGGGAGACGGTTGTTACAGGGGAAAGCGCCAAGGTTTTCGAACTGTAGACAAGTTTATGTCATGCTCTATGCTGAGGGCGGTATTAAGGGATTTTGGAGAGGTAAGAAAACCACTACCATTCATACATTCGTCATAATATTATATTGTGTACTTTTTATATTTATAAAACAGAAAATGAGACTTTAATTGAAATTTACAATTTTAAGATTATGACAAAAGTTAAATGCCTGAATATTTTTAGGAGCGGTACCGAACGTGCAAAGGGCAGCGTTAGTGAACATGGGCGATCTAGCCGCTTACGACTTCACCAAACAGTTTCTAATCCGGGAGTTCGGGATGGCGGACACCGCGCTGGTGCACGGCGTGGCGGCGTTCACGGCCGGCTTCGTGGCGGCCGTCATGGGCACGCCCGCCGACGTGCTCAAGACGAGGCTCATGAACCAGCCTGTGGGCCCTGACGGAAGGTGACATTGACAGTTTTTTTTTTAATTTTGTTACCCCGCTTATCGCGATTAACCGAGATTTGTTATGCACCTCCTGCGATAAATACTTGATACTCAAGATTTCTATCCGAGCCCGTATTCTCGTAACCAAGTATATAAGTAAGTAGCAAATGTACAGACACAGCATTGATTTCAATCATACTTAAATTGACAGTAGATATGACTTAAGTTAATTCTTAAAAAGGGCTTTTTATTATTTTTTATAAATCTTTGAAAGTCTTCGTGAAATAAAACATATTTCATACCTAGCCAAATACTTTATTTTACGGAAATTACTTATTCTTAAATTAAGCCCTCCACTAGTAGCTGTAAAATATTCATAGCGTTCTGAACTGTGTCGCTAACCGCTAATCAATACTCGTACAAGTACACAATCAATGTTTTGACGAGAATTCAATGTAAGTGTAAAGTAAGTGTAACACTAAAGTAGGTGAGTAGTGCGCGGAGGTCGCTTAACGAGGTCAAAGTCGACGCGCTCTCGTGTTCTAACGTAGATCTACTTTCCCTTTCATTCCAAATACTCCCAACCTTTACGGAAATTTACATGCACAAATGCGGAAATCGAATACTCAATACGTTCGATGTTTACTAACTCAAACTCAGGTAGTAAAAGCTTAGGTAAAAATAAATCATAACGTAAAGTTGATATCACTAATTATTATCACGACATTTTATAAATAAAACATACCTTCATTTTTTAGTTTCTTAGAATGTTCAAAATCAAGCTAAGTAAAATATTTTAATATAATCGAAACTATGGCGAACATACAATTAAGGAAATAAATGGTGTATTTTTGCACCCAACCCTCGCTTTTGTTAACGTTTTTACATTGCTTTTTCTAGGGGCACCCTGTACCGGGGCATGATCGATTGTTTACAGCAGTCGGTCCGGAATGAAGGTATTTTATCATTATACAAAGGATTTCTACCTCTATGGATGCGTCTCGGCCCCTGGGCCCTTATAAACTGGATTGCCTTTGAAAACATTATGCTTGCTATTGGAGGACACACGTTTTAAGTTTAAGACTTGCTGAAAATACATATTAATTAATAAATGAACGATGTATATGTAATTGATTTACAAACTTTACACTGTGTAAAAGATACATTTTTGAAGACATGTATGTAGTTGCTATAAGTTATTTTATAAATTATTTCGAAAATGTAATTTAACCAAAGAAAATATAATTTTGAATTTATTAAAACAGTTTTCTGAGAATATGCATTAACTGTCGCACAAGATGTAACTTACGAACAACATATAATTAAATCTTCGTTTATCTAGTCTTTAAAAATCCAGACATCTGCATCGTGTAAAAGTTAACGCTTAATTGCTTCCTTTAGCGCCATCTGGCGACACGTTCGTGTACTTATGTAAGATGTCGCTGAACACAAAACTATTTACATAAAATATAAATCAATCATGATGATATTGACAGGTCTTGTGTTTACTGGGAACTATAAGCTTATTAAAAAGGAGGGTAATGTATCACAGATAGTCACTAAGATATCTGTTAAGAAAATAATGTGGCTATTTGTGACAGCATACGTACAAGAAAAGTTGACCTTCGAGATTTGTCTCATTGTTCCTTCAATAGTTTCTTTTAAATTAATAGTTTAAAGTATAAACACTTCACAAATTTATAGTTGACCAAGTATTAAGGATTGTTAAAGTAGAAATACTAAGCATTAGTTACAATTAATGTTGATGTTTGCTTTAATATAATCTTATGACCTATGATATATTATATACTTGTAAGTTGTATACAAGATGTTTGTGTGTACGTTTTATTAGGTGCTTTATTAAATATAGTTACTATATGTATTGTGATAATAAAGTATATCATGTTGTTGAGGTTTATGGCAGTTTCATTTCAATTCTTATAGTTAATATTTGGTTTCCGAAACCGAGGTACAATTTTACTACAGAAGATAATGAAATTACTTTACCATCAGGCATCAGATTTCTCTCTACCTATACATAATCCTGCCTAATATTATTAACGATCGCTTTGAAAGACGATACTGCCACACGCTCCTCTTTTATGCATACATAGGGTAGGGTTTATTGTTGTTAGCAAACCAGAAGGGTTGTTTGATTATAACATAATCGTTGTTTTTTTCTGCTGCTAGAATAGATGAAATATTTGTGTGGTAGTAATTTCAAATTAAAACAATAGTCTGTTAAATAAAACACGGAGTACAATATTAAATTTATTAGTAAAAAATATTATACATCTTCCACAATATTGGAGAATCATAACTTAATTATTTTAAATATTTTGATTATAATAGATTATAGCACTTCCAATTTATTAAAACATGCCGACTTACATCTACAGCGAGAAGCATTTGACATTGTTTAGCATTTCCGTCTTACTCGATGGTACGACCCTTCGCTCGTCTTACAATATCTATTTATATATTAAACACATTTAAATGCCGGTTGAAACATTTAGATTTTAAACATTATTATACGCAGAGATATCCTCCTAACGCTTGCCGCGCTCATCGATTTCTAATATTCTATCAATTATATTCCGATGAATATAGTAATTTTGAGTACATTACAATAACAAAAATAAATATCTACATTGAATTAACGAGCACTCAAAGTTATTAATTTCAAAGTCTTGACTATAATGTTACGCTAACTAAGTACAACGACGCGAGCACGGGGCGGTCGCTCGTCCGCGAGCGGCGAGAGCACAGCGGCCGCCGACTCCGGCGCCGAATCATTTCCATTCCCATTTATCGATGCCATTATCATCGCCTTTTTCCAGTAGTCTCTACCAACTACGACGATCTAACGTTAAAATTTTACATTTAGGTTAAAATTTCAAATATTAATTGATATTATCGTTATCGTTATTCATAGTCATTAATCGATAAAACACTAAAACGGGTAACAAAATCGCATTGTCATAACACATCGAAAGCCTTTAAAAGCACAATGCAATATAAAATTTTCTAAAATATCCTCGCTGTACAAACCCTTCTATCAAAAACGTCGCCGATATAAAACGACCACACGAATAATATAATGTATGGGACTTATAGTTTGTGCGAACGAAAATCCTCCGCAGTCCGCAGCCTACGCTAAAGGAAAAGCTTCGGGGACACTCCAGGGACGTCTTAGCGTCCCTAACACAGTAACACTAAACTGGATTACATAATTCGTATATGAAAATAAAAACTGCGCGAACTTAACAATATTGCCTTAATTACAATTGTAATGGTAAAAGTTTTATGAGCATTTTATGATATAGGGATAAATAATGGTCATACTTTAAATCACATCATGTATGAAATTTAATGGAACAATTCAGCGGTAATAAAAACTGATTTGATCCCACACGCACTATTACTAAGCATATATATATATATTTCAAAAATTATAAAATAACATTCTGGCACGTATAAGCGGACATATTATCCCTAATGACCTTCACAACCGACTCGACACTGAAATACAAGTATTGTTCGCTGATTTTACACAGCGACCTCAGTCGCGTCCGTCTCAAAATTAGCAAAATGATAATAAATTCGTAATAAAATTTTGTACTACCAGCAAATTTAGATGCCATCGCATTGCGAAAACTAAGGCATTGTCCCGTTTCCAAATGAATTTAAACGCCGCGAAACTTATTCCTAATAATTATCATAGCTGACGAAGCACCATAAAACATCAAATATTATTAAAAACACGACTATTGGCTACGGCACATTGATAATATAAACCGCGTTGCTATTTACAAGCCCACAAATAGGATGATATTGGCCAACATATATTATCATTTACATGAGATATAAAATATATTTTTAATGACATAGTCATTAGGGGTTATATAAGTGATTTAATGTTAAATATATTCTATATCTTATGTATAAATACTGGATCACTAATGTCCGCAGCTAGTTACAGTAATTTATTAATAGTGAATGAATAATCATGCATATCTTAGCATTCGTCAATTAAATACACACAAACTCGAAAAATATTAAAATATTTATTGCTTGTTTGATATATTACATTATAGTAATAGTAGTACAGATATATAGTGTAACATACCCTTGCTTAAAATACGCAATAAAACAGACATTTTACAGTTATTGAAAATAACTATAGAAATAAAAAGCTGTCAGAGTATGTGTGTATTTTATTATTAGCTTTAATTCACTTTTAAACTGGGACACACACATGTCATTAGACACATTTTCACAATATTCGGCACACTGTGGGCCTATTTTTCAATGTTCAAATAAAAAGCGGTTTATTTTCGCACTTTACCTCCCACAAACACGTTTTTCTCAGATTCAATGTCTATCACGTAATCGTAAAAACCACGTGTTATCTGAACATTAAAAATGCCGGTAAAAAACGCAATATTTTGCGTTAACAACGCTTTCCGCCTCAAGGTTTTGGGTAGTTTATACGGCGATATTTAATTATGAAATGCAGTGACGCAATAATTAAGTATCGCGTATAAACGGATTAGAGGATCGAAGGACTAGGATTGTGCATTATTTCTCTTACTTTCTTTAGCTGTTAAATGTTATTTAAGTAAATCGACTTAAAACATTGTGTATTTTATTAGAAAGTAAGAATATATTGCACTATTTAAATGAGTTTATATTAGCAAGATGCTTAGCCGACAGCATAGGAGTAGGTACGCATCGAAACAGCCTTGCATAGCTTATAAATGTGATAATATTCATAATTTTTATAATCGCGTACGTTTATGCTAGATTTTAAAATTTAGGATTATGCGATAATGCTAATAAAATTAAATTTCACTTTATTTAGTTATTGAGAATGGAGTGAAGCATTTCCACTTAAGTATAAATATATAAAAAATTTAATATAGTTTCACTTAATAATTATATTTTAACTCAAATTCCAAAAACGCAAAATAGACAAAGATGTTTTGATGGTCCTATCTGATGAAACAATTTTATACGAAAAAACATTGCTGTCCCTTTCACGTACATACGTATTGCGTATAATCAATAAGGACAACAACATTTTGTAGTTACAATGTTCTCCCATGTGATATTTGGTAATTGTAGTGTAACAGCTATGTTGTTATTATGCTGGTATTTGATTTTCAAGCGCAATTTTATAATATATTATAAAATTATGTAAAATATTAAAAACTAACTACAGAAATAAATAAGATATTCAATTGTTTCACTGAAATAAGAAAGGTTGTATTAAATTTATTCATTACTATTGCAAGTTTCAATAGCAATGTAGCTTTTTATTTTTTACCAATATCACACTGGTTAAACAATGCAATATTTGTCAACCTTTGCCGTGACCATACCATAGTTTGCCAATTTCTTTTGGATTAAATATTATTATTCATCACCTCATCCTATCCCACCGAGCCTAACGAACGCCATTTTGAAATTTTTCACCTGCTTTGTGTAATATATAGGTCGCGTCACGGATGTTTAGCGATGGACGAGAATAGCTGCGCATCGGTAGAATCGCGCTCGTAATTGACGTATTGGTGCGAGAAAGACAACACGACTGGGGAACCAATCACCGCTCGCGCACCCGACGAACACGCGCCCCGAGCGCCGCGGCGTAACCTCGATACCTTATTTTTGACTTCTGCGCAGGTTTCGTTCAGCGCTAAAGATTCGTGACTCTACTTATACCTACTCTACGATATGGTCACGTGGCTGGTATGTCGGTTGGTGGTTGTTAGTAGGAGGTTGGTGGTAGGTATTTTTGGGGTCGGGGGAAGTTGGTAGTAATTTAGACAGAGGGGGGAGCTAGCACGGAGGGTATGGCGAGGCGGAGCGTGTTGGGCTTCCGGAGCTATGAGTGGTAGGCCGTCACGTACGACGCCGGGAACAGCCCGCGCCGGTGCGCGATCTCGCCCTGCAACACCAACAATATCATATTTAAAAAATGATAAATAAATAATTATAAGGATAATGTTCTAGAAATATTGATACATCATACGAACAATTTTAAACTGATAGTTTGGTCTTTTATTCCATCGATTTTCTCTCATGAGGTCTCCTAATTTTACTAATGTTTATGGGCAGACTTATTTGCCTACCATAATGAAACGAATAATTTTTATCAAAAAATAAGCCGACTTCAAACTAAAAAGCAAAAAATCAATTTGCTTCCCATAAAGTTATACGCACTTTCATTTAGTATATAGAAATGATTTGATAGTTATTTTATAATTTAGAAGTCGATACCAAGTAAATGCTACAACAATCAGAACAATATCGATTTAACAAAACAAACACTTATTGTTTTACTTGTTACGAAGTTATCGGTGAACATACATAAATAAACTTATTATACATACAGACGAATTGAGAACCTCCTCCTATTTTGAAGTCGGTTAAAAAATCTTAAAACTTTCTCATTCAGAATTTGATGACTTAGCCTACTTTTTGAGTAAATAACGCTAATAAACGTAGTATACTGGCTTTGTTACTTGTCAATAAATCTCACCTGCCACCAATGCTGGTCGGAGCGGTCGAGCACGGTGATGACGTCGCCGCGTCTAAACTCCAGTTCACCGGCCTCCTGAGGAGTGAAGTCGTATAGCGCTTGCACTAGCATCTGCAACCATACCAAAAGTGTATTACAATGGGTCCATTCATTTTATTTTTATGCTTCTGTCACTATCGTTTTGTAGATAAAAGTAAGTGAAACGGTGAGGTTGGCGTGATGACAACAGGTGAGACGAGCTGGACGTACTCCTGATGGTAAAATAAACGCAAGTCCATAACCAATGCAGTGCTACCCGGAATTTGGTACAAAAATGATCTAGAGCCTGATAAAACATAGGTTACTTTTGAACTGAAAAAAAAGGTTAATAGGGGGAAAGGGGGTCAAAGTTTCCATGAAAGTCTACGCGGACGGAGTCGCGGGCTACATCTAGTTCGTTATATGGATATAATAGTAACCTATCGCCCAAAAAACTAAATAACTAAAACAAGATGACGTCAAAGCGCAATTTTTTGCATTGTTCAGAGAATTGCTACATGATATATTTTTCCTTTGTGCGTGACAAATGTGTCACAATGATAAAGCCCTAAATATTAGTAATTGGTGACGTCATGTGTTGTGGAATTGCGATTGTGGCTCGACTGTAGAGCACGGTGTTCCGCACGGTCAGTAACTTGATATAAGAATACAATGTGATCTATTTCTGTCGTTATCAGGGTCACGCACGCTGCAATATTTACACACGATACGCAAGCCATGGATAAACCGTTTGGATTCCTCTGACCGATGCCTCTTTAGGGTTGCTATTGTTATAATTCAGTAATATATACAACTTCCTGTTTAGTTTTTCTTATTGTACTAATAAAATTATTGTTTTCATAATTACATAAAAATAGAACAAATGTAAATTTAGATAATAATATTAATTTAAAAAATATACATTTTTAAAAGCGCAGCTTATTATTAAGGATCCAGAACTGTGAAACAAATATTTTAGGTACACGATTTTTGTTATAAAGTAACAATAAAAATAAATTATAACAAAATAAATAAACAGATTGACTATTTGGACAGCCCTATCAACCGAGCCCTAATGGAAACCGTACGCACGATGGGACTTTCCCCTCTATATTTGTGTTTCAATTAATCGAAAGTTTGCTTAGTCGATAGCGCTCAGGCCTAATTTGATTTATATTTTATACGTTTAATTAACATCCTAATGATCGTATTATTTTACCATATCACATTATAGCTTTATGATAAATATTGTGTAAAAGCAAATACATTAGCGACTTCACATACTTCGAATAACAATATATATGTATTTTGCGTGCGTTAAAATTTTATCATAATGAACAGTTTCTATGACTATTCAAAGATTTATTTCAGTAAATTTCGAGGAACGAAACATTGAAATATAATCATGACTTTTACATGAAACAAACTTAGTACATGTAAAAAATTATAACTCTTTGAAATTGGTGAGTAAATGTTATATTGTTTCCATTAATAGTGATCCTTTACACTCAAATATGTAACAATAGTCCTTTCAGAACAAGAGATACGAAAGATAATTAAAAAGATAGAAAGGATTTTAATAGCGGCTCCATCGGTGCGTCCCTCGTTCCTCTCGCCAGGAGGTTAAGAACAATAGCCATTAAAATGGGTCACAGGTTAAGTTTTGTTCTCAGTAGGCCCGAGATAAAATTATCTCGTTTTATTTCAATTAGTACGATGATAGTTGAGGAGCTATAAATATACTATGCAGTAAGTTGGCATGATAATATGAATAATGCATTACGATAACTTCCTTTTAATTAATGTTTACTCTTAACTCTTTCTCATTTTTTTTATGTGGCCTATTTATATTTCATAAATTCGTTTACATAGTTTTATCTCGTATAAAGTAGTTTAATTACTATTCTACAAAGAAGAGAATAGATTGTTTGCATTGAATAGACACCTACAGTACCGGACAGATTAAAAGAATCTTTCACAGTTGTAAATAAACTACTACCCCGAATGACGTGAGTTTTAAGCAGCAAAACTTTGTAACTGAAAATTAAGTTAGGTTTAAATTAATTCTATTGCAACTTTGAATATTAGGTAATACATTTACACCGTAACTAGTTGATTCATTTTACAGTTATTTGATTAGCTTGAGAACCTTACATTTAAAACGATTTAAGTAATTAAGAAATAAGAATAACAATCAGCGTCGTGTGTATATATTTAGAATATGCTTCATATTATATTTGTTTTCCGCAAAAACAATCTTAGGAAGACATTCAAGAATATCTAACAGTGTAAGGGAATGAATTATATTCTCAAACTTACCTCTTCAGGAACAACATCTCTTAGTTTAACATCTTGCAAGCGGCTAACTGATGCTGTGCGGTGATAATCGACGAGCTCATTCAGGGAATTGAACTTTACAACCCATAGAAAAAATTTGCTTGACGCATCCCTTAATACTTTAAAATGCTGCACGCCGTCTGGGCATCTGCAAAAACACCGTTAATTTGTTAGTTTTGTCTTAGATTAGACTTAAGCTCTCGAGGATTCTCTGAGTAGAATCGTTTATTTTAATCTCTTTTGAATTTATATTGAACATGATAACCAGAAAAGTTGTATACATTGGCTTAGATGTAGTCGCAAATTCTAATGGAAATAGCTGAAAATCCTTGCCTGCCGAAATATTAACTACTCTACTCTCTCATTATCTTTGAAATTAGTTGTTCTAACTTACGCCTCATAAAAGAAAATTTTATTTGTTAACGCAAAAAAATCGAATACCTTATCCAAACACTATATGTTATACGGTATTAGTTTTACATTTGGGTAATGTGTAAAGTTCCAGAGGTCCAAATGATATTTTAATATAAAATAATTATTTAATTTCTTAAGTGCCATACGACATATTGTGTTACAAAGCGATTTATCCGAAGGGGATGACTAGTCTCATAAGAGGATTGCAACGTTTAAATAAATAGTCAAAAACACAGACTTTATAATTTTAAAGTGTTTATTAAATTAGATGTCACTAAAGTGTAATAATTTCAAATGTGAGGATAAACTTCGAAAGCCATTAAAATGAAGTTAAACGAGCTTTAGCTCATAAGTTCTATGCACGCAACGCGAGCGTAAGACGTTTACTTTAGATTAAGTCTGCATACCCAGCCGAATAATTCAAGTTACATAAGCTAGGGAATAATACGACGTTTCCCATCCATCTTAGGTTGATAGTGCAGTGTCGTTAATAAAGAATGCAGAACGACTTAAACAATGGTAGTTTCACAATGTTGAAATGCTAATGTTAGTGCTTCCATGTACAATTCATATTCTTTCCTCTTTATTATTCAAAAATGTACGCCGGTTAGATCACATCCAAGTATCTGATCTCATTAAAAATTGATGTTTATTTCCCCGTAACTAATGATCATGCAACATACTGCGATGATATAACATAGATTGATTGTTTAACAGAACGGTTCATATTAACAGGATATATATCATCTCTAAAGAGAAAAATCTAAGAGATTGTTCAATAATAAGTGCATATATCCATATCTTTTAATTATGATGACTTATAGTCATAATTTGTTACAGCTTAGAGGGCACAAAAGGCTCTTTCATATGATATACATATATTTCGGTATACTTTTGGGAGAAATTGGGTCTTATAAAAGCAATTAAGTTCCTTAGGAAAAAAGTAAACAGAACAAACAGTCCTATAATTTTTTTTTTCGTTGTTTAAATTGAAATTACATTTGCAACAAAGGTACAAATAAATAAATTTGGGGAACAATCATTAAATATACACGTATGAATATATACTTCAATTTTTAATTAATAAAGAATTGTGTTAAAATACAGGTGCACGTCAATCTATATCTTATACAAGCATTAGTTTATTGCAATCTCAGATGTTGTTTTTCCCACTATTGTGATATTCCACCGATAACTCCTGGTGAAAAGTTAAATATCATTGCGATTTATTATGCATTGCAAAAATAATAATCAAACAATAAAAAAATATTTGTTAAAAATCATTCGTAATGTATGTCATATAGGTCGTTAAAATTAATGGACAAAATTATGATCTTTACAACAATACTATTCACTAAGATATACTTTAAACTTAATTAAGAACCAAGTACGTCATACGAAGGCAGTAATAATTTATGAATATTAAACATATGAACATTATAAGTATCACAGGCCCCAAATATTGTAGTCACTCGTAAGAAATCCTATATGAATCACCAATAGACGAAAACTGGTTTCAGTTAACCTCAAGTAAGCTGATTCATGCTCTCCGATATCGAACAAGTTTCAACGCTTCGAAGAAAATTTTAAGAAAAGCGTACTTCGCATCGAGACTGAAATATTTAGATTGCGCCACCAAATGGATGTCTGGAATTCCGATAGTACACAGTGTTAGGCACATAAACATGTAAGATTTTAATTTAACTGTCATGTTCCAAAAATACCTAACTCGAAAAGTTCGCGAATATGCCTTTATTTCCATTTCATTGATTACGTCAAGCTACGATAATTGATTTATTTATTGCACTATATACTTTTTGCTAGAATGTAGGGCTAACAAATTTACTAAATTCGCGTCGTTTAAAATATTTTGATCTCTCGGACATGTCTAGTTATCGATTTATTAATAATGAAACTAAAAAAAATTAAACAATTGTAATATTAAAATGAAAGAGTGTTGTCCATGTTATTGATTAACATATTAATTTATACAATTTTATTTAACGTTAAAGATCAAAAATCAATTAGAATAAATGTAACAACTTTTGAGATTTTTTTTGCGATTTAGAGCGCTGTGACGCTAAAAAAATAAAATTAGTTATGAGATTCATATCTCTCTACAATTTTTTTAATACATATAATATAGCTTATTCGATTTGGTTTTATTTCGAGTAACATTCTAAAAGCAAAATAAGAATGTTTATTACCAATCGAAGTACCGAAGTCGAGTTGGTATGACTCAGAATAATATATCGAGACGCAAATAGTGTTTTTTTTTCATAAATTTAACATCCAATAGAATTGATTGCGACCTAACACACACGACAAAGAACAGGCTTAGTGCTTACCTATAACCGCGTTATCAATACGTTATCGTACGTCATACATGCTACCGAGAAAAATGCAGACAAATCGGAATTTACTACAAACCGCTTTATATTCACAAATAACTTTTGTGTATTTATGAAGAATACTATTGCCGCAGTTTCATAACTTTAGGTAAGTCTAAGTGTAGATATATGTGTGTAATGAGGGAAATTATTATACGAAGTATGTACATAACATTTATGCAATAAAAAAATATTATATTGCTTGTGCTTATTATTGATTAGAACCTGACAATTAAAAGTTCCCTTAAAAATTAAGGGGATGCTTAAATCATGTTGTTTTGGAACAAATATTACATATTATTACTGTAAAATTTGTTTAATTTGCACATTTATCGTTGAGCATATAAAAGATTATTTCACTTTTAATAATTTTTATCCATCAACTTTGTTACAACCACATTTTCAGGATTATCTGTCTTTTTTTTGGAAATATATATCCTAAATTATAGTCTATATTAAAAGTGATTTTTGAAGTTTACTTTAGTTAATTTATATTTCAAAAGATATTACTCATGACATCCGCCAAAATTTATGTCTGTATAATTAAAGTATTAATTATTTTGTCTAAATCATTCAAGTTACTCATTAAATACCATGAGAATACTATTTTACAGTGGTTTAAAATATCAATTCATACCTAGTGAAAATTTGGTAATGTAGATTAGCATATCTTAAATAAAAATAACACTATCTAAATTCTAGAAAACCATATTTAGTCATATTACTTAGTTCAATACATTTCAGTTGAGTAATAGTAAGACTTGGTGATCAATATCTATAATATTAGTTATTTAAGCTTCATAAACACAAATTGAGGCTCAATTGTATACATAGTTATCATGTATAAGCAGGGTCAAAGAACAATAACTAAGCAACAGTGTTGCATTAAATAATGAAAATAAATATTCAATTAGTTGTATTTATAATAAGTATATAAATATACCTAGAGTTTGAAAATTTATTTTGAATCATATGATAGTGATGTTGACTTTATATAGTAGTAAAACTGATTTGCACACATGAAAGTACCTACAATATTTTGTTGCATTTGACCAAACATATAATTTTATTACATTAACCTAGTTGGTGTTGTACATTTATACTTTTTTTCACTGTTTGTCTGACAAAATGGGGCTCATTGCATATAAATTTATCTAAATACCACTTACTTGACAGATAATGAGAAATCTCCAGGGCTAGATTGACTAATCCTTATGAGGAAACCACCTTCAGGCTTATTTGCTAAAAGCTTTTCAGCATCTGCTCTTGTTATTCTACCATAATACCAACTGAAAGTAGAAAAGTTGTAAATATCTTTATAAACTAGCAAATCTGTAATTTAAACATATTATTTTAAACTTCAAATCAGTACAACAAGAGCAGTTATTTGAAATAAACTTGGACTCTCAAAGAATTACATATAAATTATACTTTTATAAATGTACGAATTTCTACAAGTATTTAAATTTAAAATAAACAAAGTAATTCTAACAAGAAATTTCAATTGATAAACTTTATAAATCAAGATAGATAGGTGGTAGTGAAGTAGTGCTTACCTATGATTTTTCATTTGAATATAATTACTAGGAATGAGACCTTCCTTGCCATCTAATTCTGCCCTATACCAATTCATATCATCCTCCATGTTTAGTATCTGCAATAATACATTTTCTAGAAGATACCGGTAACGGATAACAGTTTATTATAATTTACATTAACACTTTTACTTCAAAACTTACTTTAAGAACTTGGTTTTTCTTGAAACTAAGTTCATCATCCGCTGTTGCAGTGAAATCGTGTTTTGCTATAGCCTCCATGTTCAAATTAGGCACTTCACTCTTAATGTCACTGAATTCTAAAATATCTCACAAAGTATATCACTAAATAACCGCGTTAAAAGCGACAACAAAAGAATAGTCGTAATGCATGTATTGGTTAATCAATAAAACACAAAATATCCACAATAGGTCCAATTTCGCGAAATTATTTCGTCTGATCGGTAGTAGGCACATCAGTCCTATACTTTGATATTGCCATCAATAAAATTAAATGGCTAAATGGATGACAGACTAATAAAAATGTGGGCTTTCAAATATTCTTACCTAATCACAAATAGGCGTAGATAACGATATATTGATTAATCATAAAATAAGATAATTACGTATTTTAATGATGTAACTAAAAGTGAGAAGCGGGGTGTCTGGCACTCGAAATATTTTCTTTATAAATTTAAAATTATAAAATTAGTATTAATGGCTTAAGATTTGTGAATTTAAATTGCCATACAAAATTATATCAATAGTGTATTAAAATGGTCTATCGTGGTTTCGTTATTTTCATCAGACCTAAATATCAAAATGCCTCTTTTTATGTATGCATATTTAATGGGTCTTGCCTTTGAGAATATGAAGCAATAAATATTTTATTTCGTTATTTCTCCGACTATTCTGAAATTAACTAAGAAATAGCCTAATACTTCATTTTAAATATTAAAGTATGTTTGAGAGAATTCACTTTGTTAAATATTTTTTTTATCTGTAAGTTGTTGCCATATAGCAAAAAAAAGTTTCAACTTTAGTTTGACAACTGTGACAGTTCTTTTAAGTTGAATCGCCTCCCAGTGGCATTATACGCGTGAGTATTTTTTTCAAATCTTTTATAATTTTGAGAATCAGTCAGTAATTGATATAAACACCGTTAAAAATGATAAAGCCGTTATTATTACGATTCCAAAAGTAATTTATTTTTACAAAATTGTCTTAGAATATCCATGTTTACTTTTCAACCGGCGGTAACACCAGGATGTTTTTATTACAGGTTTAGTCGTTACTCAAATAAACGCAACGATGTCGGGAGGATTAGATATCTTAGCCCTCAATGAGGAAGATGTAACCAAAATGCTTGCTGCGACAACCCATCTTGGGTCTGAGAATGTCCATTTTCAGGTTAGTTTTTGTATAATTCGTTCCACATAGATACCATTATTATTATATTTATGATGATAAGAGAATCCGTTCCATATTAATAACCTGATAATTTGTGAAGATCAATTCTCCCAACTGATGGTAGAACAGTTTTATAAATTAGGTTTTTCTTAGAAACAAACATGACATACATATAAAATTTCAGATGGAAACCTACGTTTACAAGCGACGTGCTGACGGTACACATGTTATTAATCTACGTCGTACATGGGAGAAGCTTGTTCTGGCTGCAAGAGCAGTTGTAGCCATTGAGAACCCAGCTGATGTGTTCGTCATCTCATCACGGCCATTTGGTCAGAGAGCCGTCCTTAAGTTTGCGGCTCACACCGGTGCTACTCCCATTGCTGGACGTTTCACCCCTGGTGCCTTCACTAACCAGGTAAAATAATACCGTTTCCTTCGTCATTATAACTAAGTTATACCTAGTATATTATATCAAATGATAAGTTGTTTGAAGTGTAGGTGTTAAGTGATAATTGCAACGAAGGTTGTATCTTAACTGGTTTTATGCCATTGTTATACCAGCATTATCTATGATGTATTATATTATACCCATAAACTTTCCTCTGGAATCACTAACTAAATACTGCGTAGTTTTAAAGTGACAGTTACAAAGGTTTCATATTCTCTGAGTATTTTAATGTTCATTAATGATGACAAAATTAACTAAGGAACCACTGACTGCATTTGCAGATATGATTATAGTCTAGTCTGATTAAATTTTAATGAAAATGAATTATACCTTGTTATTAAGTGTTCTAAACCATGTGTTTATTTCAGATTCAAGCTGCGTTCAGGGAACCTCGTCTTCTGATTGTGTTGGACCCAGCTCAGGACCACCAACCTATCACTGAAGCGTCGTATGTCAACATTCCAGTAATTGCTTTCTGCAACACTGACTCACCTCTTCGTTTTGTTGATATTGCTATTCCCTGCAACACCAAGGTATATCTCAATAGTGGTATTTGAATTAATATTCATTTTAATTTTCTCTGGATTCATACTAAATAATAATATGTTGCTTTACATGCCAATAGTACAAGACATAATTTTTTCTGTTTATACTTTTTTTACAAATAACAGTTTTCCATAATACAATAACTACATATAACTTTTGTTTGCCTTTACAGTCATCCCACTCAATTGGTTTGATGTGGTGGTTGTTAGCTCGTGAAGTTCTCCGTCTGCGTGGTGTATTAGCCCGTGACCAGAGATGGGATGTTGTTGTTGATTTGTTCTTCTACCGTGACCCTGAAGAAAGTGAGAAGGAGGAACAACAAGCCAAGGAACAGGTAAAACTTTAAATATTAAAGTCTTAGGTTAGTTTCATAGCCCAAGTATAGTAACACGATATAGTAACTCTTTTATATAGCCATAGTATCACAAATCAATTATTACCACCACACTTATTTCAAGTACATAGCAAGAACAATGATTAAAAGGTTATATAAAATAAATATTTACTAAAATAAAGCTATTTATTGATTTTTCTATAAATAAAACTTGAAATGGAAATGTTTTTAGGCTGTTGTTGCTGCTAAGCCAGAAGTACCACCTCCAGTGCACGATGACTGGATTGAGCCTGCTGAACCAGTCACATCCTGGACTGATGATGCTGCACCAGTGGCTGCTGCTACCTTCGGAACACCAGCTGCTCAAGATGACTGGGCTACTCAGGTAAGCAAGTTTTATTATGAATTATATTAAACAAGTTAAACTATGACACTACCAACATTTAAAAGAATACTTACCATTAATAACATGCCAAGAACTTTTAATCAAAGGAAAGTCGTTATCCCTTAAGGTATTTTAAGCTCATCATTACTGTTATATTATTCACTATCACTAGCTTACTGTTCAAGAGAATTAAACTATTATGTTGGTCTAAAAAGAAAATATGTAAAATGTTTATGTCAAATTGTTTAATCACAATGAAACTGATATGAACTTGTGATTATTTTAGGCATGTTTTTACACTAAATTCTGTACATGGAGAGAAAACATGAAATATTAATTACAATTTGATGAATTAGGTCCAGGAAGAGTTGGGCACAGCTGCACCAGCGGTGGCGACCGCCGCCACTCCATCGTGGGGAGGCTCGGCCCAAGGCTGGAGCGCGTCGTAAACTTTGTTTGCTGACAATAAATAACATGAAAACCTATCTATTTTATTTTTTGAAATTTAAAAAGCCAGACTTTTCTCTAAGACCTTTCCCTCCTAACCAATTATTATTAGTCTTAGTTTGATAGTTATTCAAATTTACATAAAGTATGAATTGTAGTAACTTATTTAAAGTAGTCACATTAAAAAAAAAACGTATTCTTTGAAATACAAAATCAAAGTACTTATTTCTATCTAATAGCAAATCTATAATATTTGTATGGGTTGCTAAAATAATGCACTTCTGCCAAATTACATTTTATTGTTTTTGTACTTGTAAACATGTACACGGTAAACACAGGTATATTTCGGATTGCCATGGTTGGACAAAACTCTGAAAACAATGCGTTTTAAAGGAACATTTCTATTGTCTAATGAATAGTATTGTTTCGCTGGCTTATTATAGTGGTATGTTCCGTCTGCTGCTTTCACCCAAGTACCGTTTTCTAGGATACCCTGAAAAAGATAAAAGAACATTCTTTGCAACTTAAAGTAGAGTTGGTACAATGAATGTACTCGTATACGTACTACCTACGTAATTTACGTCAATTTATAATACCTAACTTCCCAATGTATCGCATTCTAATTATCTTGAGTACTAATGTGTAGGTTATTTCGGTTATAAAAGCTTAGAAATTATAAGTTCTTTTAGCCTAATTTTGTTAACGTCACTTATCAAATGTTTGATACGATTAATATTTAAAAAGACTGATTTTTACGTGAGTTTTAGTTGTTAAATTCATCTCTACTATTATGCTTGGATGTGTAAATGTAGTTTCGAGCTGGCTATCACTTACGAATACAATAAAGTCCTTGGGCGCGCTGAGAGCAGTGTCCGGTCGAATATGTTCTAAACTGAGGGCACTCACTTGGGACTCGCGAGGCAGATAAATTTCAATTTCTCCATTTGATCCACTAAAAATATAGAACAAGCTGTTTAAAACATTATCTAGAATTAAGGCCTTTCTACCTTACTTTACGTTAGCAATAAAATGTGAATTAAGGATTTAGTGTCTGTCTTTTATATTAAGCAAATAAGTGAACATAACTTTTGCATTTTCTTTTTTGCTAATAAATTTTTTAAGATTTATCATAAATTGTAAATCGACAAATAACACAGAACCAAAATGGAATGGGTACAAAAGCAACCTTTATAATTATTGCTTGCCTATAACCCATTAAGACGGTAATTCTAATTACTTATCAAAAACTTTTATCATAATTTAATTCCCATAAATAGGCGTTGACAAAGGCCCAAATAACAAGTTAATCTATTAAATTCTATTCATTAAATAATTAGTAGACAAACAATATTCTATTCGCGGTATTATAAACAGGAACAAATACTCGCTGAAGCGAAATGTTAATTTGATGACATCAATTTCAAGCCTCATTTAGCGTCTTAATGGAAACACTTTTGTAAGATCTCATTTTCCAGTCAACTAAATTTAGATCAGTCAAGTGCACGAAGATTTTACATGACGCAATTTTTAACTAAAGTGGTCATTCATGGTATCTAAGGATTTTGTTTAAACTCCAAAATAAATTTAAAAAAGTGTCATAAATCGCAATAAAATCGACCCATACGAGCAATCGGCACATACATGATACAATTACAGGAATCTTAAAGACCAGCTACTTATAACTTACAGAAGATCGTGTCATATTTTAAAGCATTATGTAGAGATTCAACAAAGTATTTTTAGATACAATTTAATTTTATTTAGACGCTAGATCACCTTAATTTAATAAGATTATGTAGCTACACAATTTACTACTATAGGTAAGATTCCATCAAATATTCTCCAAGGCAACAATTGTCCAAGGCCAATTAACTCGGAAGGTTTCCGAAGGTGTAAACAAACCAAGCGATAGTTCCCTCATTACCTAAAAGGCCAACAATCAGATGGTGTAGGTTTTCTCAAAGCGAGAATCGTGTCGGGGGGCGGCGCGGCTCGCCACAGAGGGACGACTCCCCACAATGCCACTCGGCTACCCCACTCGCTCGTATCGCTCCCCTTTACAGCTCTAGCACCAGCTATGTAGCTTTCTATTGCGTTCCTGTTATTTGTTGCTGAACAAGACTTATTACACTGTTATAAATTAATGAAACGTTCTGTATGGTGCTTTGTTAAGCATAGCTTGTGTAACCAACTTGTTCGGTAATAAGGGATTGGATTGCTTTAGTAGCTTCTAATAATAACAGTAGGTAATTGCTTAAAAATAGAGATTAGAAAATTTAAAGATTCGTAAAATATATAAATATGTTTAATGTTTGTTATAATAATGCTTAGGAAAAATATTATTTTCAATGCCAAAAATAGCTAAAAGGAAAATGGTTGTTAATATCAGGTATGTATTATAATATCTCTTTATTGTAAAGGAGAATAGCGAAGTATAATAACCATGCCCAGAGGTGTTATACGTAACAGTAAATTTGTCACTAACTATAAATATTTTTGCTTCTTCGTATTTCTACCTAATTATCTTATTTTTATATAGCCTGTGATCAATGGCGTAGGTACCTACACATTGAAATTGGGCGACACACAATCATTTACTTTGATATGCTATAAGTAATGAAAAAAGTAGTATTTCATATTTATTAATTACCAATTAAAATTAGATATTTTGGTAGAATTCAGAATAAATATATTTACCGATATTAAGAAAATAACATCATTAACCATACACGAATACAATGTTGAATTATAATATTATTATTGTGATGGGCAACTTAAAGTACCTAAATTTTCCTGATGGAAAGCTATGTGCCGCCAATGAACATCATAGCAATTTTCAATAAAGGCATTTTTTTTCAATATTAGCTTAGTTGATAAATAAAACAATAATACATAGTAGATAAAAATTTAAAATGAATAATTGTGTGTTATGCATTTTTTAACTTTTGACGCTAGTTATTTAACATTTTTTGGGGAAATGTTAACATGATATATGGTCGCTAAACAAGCGTTTATTTTTTTCGGGTTGTACTTTATTACACCTTTAAATATTTTAATTCAACACATGCGTTTTCCAACCATTGTATAAAAAATGATTAGGCTATTTTTATATAGTCTTGGCTTATTTAAACGGAAAGTTCCCACTAAAAAAAAGTCTTTGACTATTTCAAACTTTAAAATCTTAAAGGACTAATAAAAATAAACAAAGCAGGTTGGATTTGCGCCAAGGAAATGCTCGCATAGCCCGACGTAACATCAAACATTCAAAGTTAGTTTATCCAAAACTAGTAGGTTACCCTTGAAATAGGAATTCCCTGGACACAGAAGAATGTGCATAATTGATAGCTATAGGTGGCTTAGATGCTGACTTGGGTCACCTTAGTGTACAAGTTTCACGAATATTTAATAACACAGATTTTTCTCAGCCTAGGCGGCAGTTTTACCTAGTATACTCTATTTTAAAATAAAATTTACTAAATAACGGTGGTTTACTTAATTACGATGGTAAATGTTTTGTACAAGATGATGACGATACAAACGTGTTACTTTGTATAGCCTAATTGAATAAAGCTAATTTTGATTGTGACTTTGACGTTAAATAATATTTACACTTTAAAAACTGATAAAAAATTAATTTTATTAAGTTTTAAAAAAATAATTCAGTACGAAGGCTATAATGAAATACGTGTTATACAATAAACATAATTATTGAAAGTATTTATCATCAATTAAAATATATTCAAAATAATTTATTTTTGACTATTTAATGACTATTAAATACTACTATGTGCCTATGAAAACATTGGCAAACAACATAAATGGATATTAAAGTCAAATTGTTACCTATAGATAATAATGAACGTATTACTGGCCAATTATATATGTGTATCAATTATTCAATTAGTGTTATTCATTAAAATAATATTTAATTACCTTGTCCATGGCTTTGTGATGTTAACATTGTCCTTCGCATTCGGAGCGCGGTTCTGCAAATGATAATAAATATTTTAAAAGACGCATTGCGTGTTGGACAAATTTATAACGTGTTATATTTATTACTGGACTTAATCATAATATGTCTCGTTACGTAGAATCATGTCGAAGAAATATAACTTGCTATGAAAAGAAAACGTACTAAAATAATATAAATTACTGTATAACAATAATACTAAGTCTCACGCTAAGCAGTCCATATGTTTTTTGTAAAAACATACAAGACGCCAGAAACATATATATGTAAATTACAAATATATATTTCTAGGATGGGGATGGAACCCACCACCGCTCACGCAGAAAGCTGTTGTACTACCACTGTGCCAAGCGGTCGTCAAAAGTATATTTAGTTGGTTCTATTCAAAGGTACATGATATTATGAATGCTTGCTTTAAAATATTTACCTGAACATATTTTCCGATCGGGATAAAACTGTCAGCAAATATTTCATTCTATAACAACATTCCTCGTCTACTCTTGCGGGGTTTTGTATGGCTATGTATAAATAGGTTTTTCCTTTAGATATAGTCAAAATGTAAAATTTATAGATTTAGTGAAATTTGTGTGGTGTATTACTAGTAGGTATAGTATCGTAAAACAGGCTAGAACTATCATAAAATGAACTGCGACGGAACATTACTAACATGTACTAAATTTCTTGTAAAATATAATATAAGAAACTCAGTACCAGTTATATTAATAAAATATTAGCACGACATTTTTGGGATTAATAAATTTAAGTAACGATTATAAAAATCAAATTTCAAATTTACAATATATGTATAAACGAAAATAAAATGGACGATAGAGAGATAGATATCGAACCTCATCAACATTCAATGTTATCCTGCCCTATTTATTCAGTATTATTAAATTTTACATAACCCTATTTTAATAATATTATTTGTACTAAATCTAACGATGAACCTTTACCCTATTTTAATCCTTTTATGTTGTAGTAAAATATTAACATAATGTACGTTTGAAATGTTTTTCTTTTGCGTACAAAGAATGGTTGTGTCAGTGTTTTAGCATTATGAATTCTGACTTCTAAGAATACTATTTATGTACGTACGTAATGATATTAACTTTGTTCTCGTAAGAATACTTCGTAACATTTCTCCCGATAGTTTCTCCGTATACATGCTATATAAAACTGTGAAAATCAGAAACATACTTTCATCTACGTTGTTAAATCAAATTATTGTATGATATTTGATACTTGTTTTCCTGAAGAATTTAAGATCTGAGTTCACAAAGGTATTTGTGGTTAGCTAACTTTGTTTTAGTAGGTATTGTACCTATTTGGGTTGAAAGAGAGTCATAAAATCAGTTCAGAAATTAAATTTTCACTTTCTGTGTTTGTTTTTGTGTTTTTTACATGAACGTATTTTATATAAAATTATATAATATCTACTTCACTAAATTCGTTAAAATCTGAATAAAGGAATAATTAACAACACAATAAGCAGTTGCCGGCGAAATGAATAATTATTTTAACTAATTAAATTTCGTACTCTAGAAAACTATTTATTTTCAATTATAAACACCTTTCAAATAACAATAATCCAACTTTCGGTATAATTAATTAATGTAATTGGTCGAGTGTGGAATGAAATTATAGGCGTCGTTTATGATGGATAAAATTAAGGCCAAATTAAATTATAACACGTATGCAGGACAATGACAAATTACAAACTTTATATTAAAAATATCAAACGTAAAGAGCCCATTTATTTGAATGAAAATAAAACAGATCAATCGGTAGTAACTATGTTATTGAATTATTAAGTTTGATAACTAAATCGAACATAGAAGAAGTTGAAGTTGGCAGTAAATATTTACTCTTGTTGTAGGATACATCTTAATCAAATTAGAACGTGCTCTATAAACTAGCTGCGAACATATCTTTGTTAGTTTCGAGCCTTGTTAGCGAAGTTTGCTTTTAGGCAAACAGCAGCCTTTGAAGAGTCTGAACAAAACGCAAATGGTGGGTCTAATTAAGTATAGGTACTTACTCGTAAAACCAATTATACTGAATATTATGAAAACTTTTAGTTTTCGCCTCTTTTTGCCAATGGGTTTAAATTTGGAACAATTTTTCAACTTTCTTTTGCCATATTGTGTCCGGTCGTTTAGGTATTCCCAAACGCTCTCTCGTAAAGGATACGAGGATTTTAATTCTCGTGTTGAAACTTTTTGCGGTTTTCGCCTTTCGTAAACTCTTCCTGTTGAAATATGGAGTAAATGGACTACGGTTACCTGAGCTTTGTAATTTACTTAGCGTGTGTGGGATTGCGCTTAATTAATGCCTCGAAGTTTTAGCTTGGCAGAGTATTCAGTACATTTTCTCTGTCAAAACTGCCCATTGTTATGAAAGCATTTTATGATTTAAAAGATGTTAGTATCTTTTTTAAAAGTGCACATTTTTTTAGTTGTAAGTACCGGCATAACATTCTTTCAATTAAGGTCTTGCATATAAAATAATTTACTAGAATTAAACATTAATTCTAAATTTAAAAAAGAATTATGCTATCCTCTGTTTTACGAATTTGTACTTTTAAATATGAACAAGATTTAATTGTCAATAATACAGAGTATAATCTAATACGCGGCGAATTACAAATTAGGCATACGTGTTTGGCGAACGCGAATATTTCAGGCCGGTTTCCAAATTAAATTAACGATATTTTATAGTCCAGCAGTTTCACGATTGCTGTCGTAATGAAGCTCATTTAATATTTCGTGCAAACGCTCGTCATTCATTTCATAGCAGGTGGTAGTACGGTCAAATTGCATTATGCAAGCTGTTTGCTATTCGGTTTTTAGGTCGCACAAATTTGGGACAGATCCGATAGAATGTCCATGTAATCGTTTTCACACTTTACCTAGAAAGATCTTTATTGATTTTATAGCTGCAAGCCGAGTTCAAAGAACAAAGACTGTATCATTACAATAATGGATATATCAAGTCACATTAAAGTCGTTGACGGTTATTAATTCTTTGTTAGATTATATTTAATACTTAATTTATAAATAAAACAATAGTGTTTTAAAATGAAGGTGATTACTTGTTAATAAATATGTTGACGACGGCTTGAATGTTTATTAAAAGAAAAGTTACGTCAATAAAAACTAATTTATTTGTATCTCACGAAACTGTGTAAACAAATATTTCTCATCGAAAAATAGGACTCTTAAATCTAGAAGTCATTGATATACACAGAGTCACAATTAAATGTAATTGAAGGTTCGTAACCTTTCACGAACGCTATTAATTACAAGCGAAAATTAAAATTTTCCTAAGACAGTGCTTGAAATACGAAATTTGCACCGAAACGCAATTTTATAAGGTCCAGTGATTTAATGTGCCGGCTAAAGATTTAAGGGTACTTCGGCCGGCCCACTTGCTATTCTGTCCTACTTTACCTCAAGAGCAAAAAGGCTATTTAAAATAGATGATAATATGTGGTACTACCATCAAAATAAGCTTAGGAATACGTAAATAAAAAATAAGCAACGGTATGCCTAAATTGCAAAATTCAACAAAGGTAAATTAAAATAATGTGGTAGTCCATTTCAATTTTAACTAATGTCACTTTTTTATATTCTATTATTAGTAAAAACTAACCTGAAGAACACCACGGTGGGTAAATATTTTCCTGTAAAGCGTCCAGCTCTACTCCCACGGTACTCAGGGTCTCCGACATTCTTTTGCATCCGTTTTTCGTCGTAACAACCATTTCGAAGAATTTCGTTGAAATATATTTGAGAAAATATTATAAACTTATTAATCTTTAAAAATGTCTACTATTTTACGAAATTACAAAAATAGAAAATTATACACGAAACGTCAAAAAACGAGACAGAGCCACAGATAATAAACGAAAGTTTTCCCGCCATTTAATTAAAAATAAATTATTAATATTGCTAGATGTAATATAATTAAAGATTATTAAATCCAAAATATATTATTAGGTATATGATAATTATTTAGTTTAAAATATAAGTTATGGTGCAACAATTTCATTTCTTATTATTTAAAAGATTCTAATACTAACAAGAAATAATGAGTTTAATAAATTCTTTTGGTAATACAACGAACTTTCTTAGGTTGGTCCTAAATCAAAGTAATATTTATGATCACATGCTTTAGCTGAGATATATAATAAAGTTTAACGACTCGAGTTTTCATAGAATTTTCGCTGAGCGAATAAAGAAAAGAACGTAATTTAACCTAGCTAGTTGCAGAGAAGTGATTGTATTTCGGAAACATGCTTGAAAAAATATTATTATTTTATTTCCAAAATTATATTGTGCTCAAGAATATTGCTTAAAATTATATTGTATATTAAATAAATTTATATTTATAGTTCTATTACAATAAACGACAAAAATAAATCTTGTTTGCTATCAATATTTGCTGACAAAAACTATATCTACACATAAATACTGATTAAGGAGCAAAACCGAACATCATATTATTATTATGAATTCATCACAATATACCAATTAATTAAGCCAACTATAAGTAAGTCGCTAAGCTTGCTTTGTGTTTATTTGAAAGGGGCACAACAATTTCTCTTCACTCTTTACCTATTAGCCTGATTAAAAACAGATTCTGGGCTGTGTAATTATTTAGCATCGCATTTCATAAGTTAGAGTATCGATTTCATGGCAAAGGTTTTAAATGGGATGCAGCAATTGAGGCGGAACAGTTTTTTAGTCATGTTCGTCGCCGCTGTTGTTTTTTATGTTTTATCGCGGGCTTACGCTCAGGAACAAGCACTCAGCTCTGTCACCCCGCAATCACCCCCTATTCCTTTTCTCGATTTGTTCACGGGCGCCTCGAACTACTATTCCGATATACGAAAAACATATTCTGATCCCAGTTATTACCATGGCTCGTGCCAAAAGACTGACACCCTATCATCGTTCGCTAGCCTTTTAGGAAGTGCTGCCAAAATAATGCTTTCCGCGACGGTCATAGTGTTATTAAAACTTCTCGGTGGCAAACTTTTGCTTTTACCGCTAAGTGTTATGGTGTTTGCGAAGTTAGGGCTTAAAGCGGCGTTAATGTGGCCGGTAATATCGAAAATGATCAAGTATTTCAAGAAGAAGAAAAAGAAAAGCAAGTCTAGATTGATAATGGATTGCTCTGAACGAGTTGCGTGTGTCATACAAAGATCCTATAGAAGTGGCTGGGGTAGTAATTTTGGTGCTGCAGTAACATTTTCAATTATAGATGACGTTGATGAGGATAGCCCAGTTGCAAAAATATTACTCAGCATTTTAGCTGGGGACAAGGTCGCGGAATGTATGTCAATGGACTGCAACTCAGGAATCGATATAAGCTGACACGTAAATAAACATTAACTGCGATTGTTCAACGACTCTCTCGCAAAATGTTTATGGATTTCATTTATTCATTTTATGATGACTGAGTAATTCTGCTGTTGATTTATATTAATTACGTTATAGCAAATGCTGAAATTATTTTGTGTATACAGACAGAAATTCGTATTGAAAATCTTTATATATAAAAAAATGCAATGATAATCAAATGTAATGTAAGTCTACATGTTTATTTATATTAAGCGAATCGCTCTGTAGAAATCAGTCGTGTAGTATCAGTGGTAAAATGGATTATTTACGCAGTTTCAGGACATATGTTTTACTATTAAATATCCTAACAATCTGTATTTCTGGTGATACTGGAAATCTGAGATCACTGGAAATTCAAAATTATCCAGTGGAAAATGAGAGAAGCATGGCTTCGTTTCCGAATACAATCTATTATCCGAACATGTACACAATGCCCTACGAACGGAGTAATTTAATGCAAGAAAAGTCAGCGTTTAATATGGATCCGCAAGATAGCAAGATGTCGTATAAATTCAATGACTTTCTTGATGCTGTAAACGATTTAACTGATGACAGTGAAGAGCATCCTCAATCAAGATCTTCAGCAAAACTTGCATCTCCCGCAACCATCACGAAACCACTGAAATATACATTTGAAAAACCAAACTACGTGCCATGGCCGTCCAACATTTATTCAGAGTCCCCACTGTTACCATCACTAGCACCACACCCTTCTAAAATGATGAAACCGAGGTTTGGATTACTGGAATCAAGTTTAAAATCTCCGGGTAAATTGGGTAGCTTATTAAACCTTGTTTTTGCCTTACTTGGCGGTTCGGGTTTAAATGGAGTTAAGGACGTTTTTATAAATGGTATATTGAAGCCGTTATTAGCCTCTAAACGTGGTTTAAAGGCCATTATCAGTAAACTGTCTATTCCCGTTGTTGCTCTCGTATTAGTGAATGTTGAAATTTTAGTAGTTGTGTGGTGGTTATGGGAAGAATGTCCAGAAATAGAATCAACAATACCATTAACACCGTATTCACAATCTTCTGTCAGTAATATAAGTACAACTAAGTGAGTTCTTAATCCCAGTTTAAAGCGAAAATTATATATTATCTGTCGGTGATTAATCTTAGGTCACCTTTTGTATATAAAAACTTATAAATGTTATATGTTTAATTATTTATAAAGTTAGGTATTTTATTTATATTCATTGATTGTAAGCATGAATTAATATATAATATATATAATAATATAAACGTTCATAATGTAATTGCAGTTTTATTTTTAGTTACCTTGTCTTGTTAAAATATTGCTAAAAACCTAATGAATTAATTTTTTTTATAACTCTTAATGAAATTTTGTTCATAATTATCATAAAAAAGCATATATGAAAAATGTACATTTTATTTCTACGAGAAAATAGCCAAAATGATACACTTTGAGGTTATAATGATGATACATTTTCCTTTGTGTTCGCATGTCCAAATGATTTATTTGCATGATCAAGGGCTATACGATTCGGGTTCCGTATTGATTAATTCGCATTGAAATAAAGTGTAGTTTAATTATTTTGGACATTGTGTAACAACAGTATTAATCATTTTCTGAAAAGGGATCGTATTTGCATCGTTTGATCTTTTTGAACAATTTTCAGTATCTGGTGATTGGGACACAATAACATATATTCACAACTATTCAACGCAAACATATTAACCTTAAATCTGATACAACTCTATCCTGTGTATCGCTATACATTTTACATTTTAACACCACTTACGATCCTACATCGTCATAAAGAGGGCAAATAATGAGATTAGGCGACAGGTGTCTGCTCTCATTATCCGAGTTGCCTTATTATACGTAATTGGGTAATGGACTCAAAGATAGCAGAATATAACCGTATTCAATGGAAGAGACGACGTGACAAGAAATTTACAGGACGGTCACAGGAAATTGAAATGTCTAAGTGTGAATGCGTGTTGCTAACTTTGTGAGGAAAGTTTTGATTTTCTATACATTCCTACTGTTAAAAGGGTTAGGGCCATTTTCAATTTTCCGCATGTCTCAAGTCATTTCTTTTTAGTTAGTTGTCTTGAATTTAAGGAATTAACACATAAAAAATAATGTATAAGCTGAAAATTAAAATTACATTTCAAATTGTTCATTCTCTAATGAACTAGAAACCATACTAAAATATATTCAATTTATTTAAAATAACAATTGCTTACTAAAGCACTTTGTTTGACATCATTTTTTTGAAAGAAATGTTTATAGCAAAAATACTACAAAAGTGATCCATAAATGAAATATCAAAATTCGTTCAGAAGTCGTCTAAACCTCATTATTTCCAGACTGTTTAAACGGGGTGACCTCCCCCGGGAGGTATCGTAAATCTATCCCCGTTAGGTTTTGTTCCGAATTTGTACGATAAATACTTATGCTCTGTTAGTTTATCTAGGTCACTGACGTTTTGCTGATTACTAGATACTAAACTATGTCATAAGTGACGTATTTAGACAAAGTAGATGATTTAGATATAAATTTATAATACTAAAAATAATATACATATGTTGAAAGGCGCAAAACTCGATTAAAGATTAACCAATTTGAGTAGGTATTTTGTTTTCACTTTACGAGACGGTATCTAGTACATACTAGAAGAACAAAAAATATATAGCATAAACTTACAAAATTACAATTGTACATATACTGGTATATAGTAACAAGTTCGTTAAAATTCCAACTTCTCGCTTTTTAGACCAGAGGTATAATTCTCTTAAATTTAAAATAGTTAGTCTAGTTTTTTGGTTCTCATTCGTTTATCTGATTAATTCACTTTGAAAATTTTCTAAAGAGTGATTTTTTGGGAATACTTTTAAAACACTTTTGTTTCATGTAGTATGAAAGCACAAGATTAAGTTCCATACAATGATTATTTTTAATACTGATTCATTACATATTTCCATACAAATATGCACATTATATTAAAAATAAATAAAATGTCACTCAGATATGAATGGTGAAATAATTTTTAAAAACTTTTGTTTGTTTTCGGTTTCAGAAGCGTCGAATTCATTAAGATAGATATAGAAGAAAAAATTAATCATATTAAGGATTCAGATTCAGATAATTATACATGAATTTGTTGTAATAAATTAAATTTTTAATTAAAAAAATGTAATAGCTTTACAAACTTCACTTCTAGTAATGTTAGTGGAAAAAAATCATTCGATCGTATAGTATTTTTTTATTTTAAATTAGCAGTTCCACAAGACAAAAATAAATAGGGACGTAATTCTTATATTTTTTTAACATTTAGTCCGACACTGTAAATATAACATAAATACCCTGGAAATGGGAACCTTCGTGCTGATATTACCTTTGTATTCGTGCGTAAGTATTAATTTATTGGTATCCTTTCCTTACCTGTAGATATAAATTGTTTGATGAGGAAATCATTATTTAAAACTATGTTAACAAAGCGGTCTGTATATCAGATAAACTTCCTATAAGTTTTGAATGCTATGGAAAATTAATACCGATTAGGTCTTAATATTAAGTGTAACCCAATCTGTTCTTTTCTTACTTTTGTAATTTCCATTTACTTACTGAATTATTTGTCCAATGAGGAAAAAAGTGGGTTCACGACTCATCCGAATTTTATGAAATTTGGTACCTACTCTTCGTCTCCATACTTTGATTTTGAAATAAATTAAAAATCATACGTATATTTATACAGCTTTTTTATCAGTTCAACGAAAGATATTTTTTCTGCGTTTTATAACATCCACCTTCCAGGGATGAAATAACGGGTAACAATTTCGGGACACACCTAGTTATGGTAAAAATCGAACATATATTTTGGGACATTAGGGTTAAGCAAACAAATGTGTCGCCGTAGCAATGCGTCATAGGTAGGGAGATAGTTAGGGAGATTTCCACATATAATAAGGTAACAAAATAGAAACCTTTTTATATAATCGCATCAAATGATACTCATAATGGTAGTAAATACTATCTCCTTGTTTGTATCGTCAACACATATGAAAATAAAAATTTGTCTTGAAATATTTTTTACTTATAAATGTAGAAATTCTTTTGTTCTGATTGACTTCTAGTCAAATTAAAAGTGTTTCAATATCATTCCTTTGTAAATACAGATAAGAAAATGTATCCATAAATAATAAATATATTTAATTAGAAATTATGACGTATATAGGTAATGCGCCTCTATGATGTGTCACACAATATTATCGCTGCATGTATGTTGTAATGTCATGTAGAATATGCCAGCGATTCACACGAAACATGAATATCTTGAGTGACATGAACATCAAATAACTCGAACGCATTGAACACCTGCAAAAGGAACGCAAATATCTACATACTTAATTCAAGACGAGGCGGCGAGGGATTCCAATAGGTCGTCTTCATACGGTCATTTAAAACGTTTTGTGTGTCACCTTTTTAACCTTTATACGCTTGGTCTAGAGCTTTCTTTCTATTTTCGTAGTAGATTTTTTTCCTATTGAGTTCTGACTCCTGATGTTTTATGGAAACTTTTCTTGAGAATATGTATCTTTAATTACACAATTTTTTAAATTATAATTAAATAATAATGTATGTATAAATGTTATGGAATATAAATGTAATATAACCCATAGGTAGGGACTGTGCTAGAATTGCGTTTTGATAAAAGCATTGTGATACCTTAGCGTGTTACCTAATACTTAGAACATGATTATGAAGTGGACCGTATGCCCGATCCGATAGGCAATAAATGTTTTGAAAAGGGGCAGCGTGAATGTAGCAGCGGGAGGGTGCGCGACCCGCCGGCCCGCGGCTGCGGCGTCGATACGCGCAGCGCCCTGACGTCGCCGCGGGCCGCCCGCACGCGCACTGCTACTTTTCTCGCTGTCCTCAACCTCGGAAGGTTCCGCGACGCACGTCACCACGTCCTCTCGGTGACACTTACCCCGACACGCGATACAACAGACGATAATACGCGATATTGTTCAACACCATACCTAGTGCATTTTTAATCTTAAATCGAAATCTTTGTGTTTAAGGATCATTGCAATTATCAGTTTTGGTGAAAACAAACATCGCAAAGTCAAACTCGCGCAGGCGCGAAGTGGTCATGATGAAAGCGGCCATCTTGCTCGAGGACGCACTTTCGCCTCGCCCTACAACAATCTAAACCATTTTCTGCGAGTTTTACAAGGGCAGGGAGATATGCGATGCAGACTAGATCGAAGGATGTGCGCCCTCTGAGCCAACAGCGCGTCGCGCTATCGATTCGGCGAAGCGCGATGGCGCTCGCGAAGTGAATGCGGATTTCAGTATCTCGCTGTTTGTCGCGCGTAGTAACAGAATATCGGTCTTGTGATAGTGTTCCAGAGTGCGTAAGGCATGTAAGTCTACGTGGGTTCGCTCGTAGGGCGCGCGGGCGGCGGCGGGCCCGGTTGACCGCGCGCCATGGGCGAAGAGTACGCGCGTTCCCCGTGCGAGCGCTTCCCGACAGTGGGCGCGTTCAGCGTGGCGCCTCCGGAGCGCCTGAGCCCGCCACCGCCCGCGCCGCTGCCGGACCGGTTCTCAGCCTCGCCGAGGCGAGTGCGCCGGAATGCGGAAGCGGAGCGGGCCCGCAGACCCCGCTACGTGCCGCCAGCGGCTCACGTGCCCGTCGAGAGATACGTGCCGCGACCACCGGCACCGGTCCGGCCGCCCCCACCCGTGTACTGCGGCTTGGCGTGTCGCCCGCCCCCAGCGACTCGCAAGTGCTGCGGCCCGGCCTGTCGGGAGGACATCGGTGGGTCTCCACCGCCGACCCGCTATGTGGACTACGTGGGCGCGGCTGCTGTCCGACGCTTGGCTTGCACGCCTCCGCCGCCACCTCCACCTGCACTACAGTTGTGCGATCCCCAAGAACCTCCGTGTTGCGTTCAAGCTCGGAGGAGAAACCAACAAGCACATGACTGGTAAGTAGCGTCAAAATCGTATTTTTGTTGGTACCAACCAACTAGGAAACAAAATATACGAGACTTCCATGTTTGACATATAAATATAGGTAAATTTTAAGATTGTTTACAACAAAACGTAGTACTTTACTTAATTCTTGGTCTAAAAATTAAAGTACAGTCAACACCCTTTTAAAGATTAGAGTGATTAAACTGTTTCCAACAAAATCGTGACATTTGACGAATAACAAGGTCGGGCTGCCATAAAAATAAATTAAATGTGAGGTTAGAAAGGGTCCGATCGACGCATTGATGGCAGAAGGCGAATTGTTCTAATTGGACAATATTTTGTGGCTGGAATTGATAACGTTTGATTGATGAGTTGACTGTTGCTAACGAGCCTTGTCGTTTTTTGTGTATCCGCTGGGTGCATTATTTTCATGTTAGCAAAGAAGTACGCATTTTTATTTTTTTCCTGTATTATACAAAAAATCTAATATAAAATGAGAATTTTATTTACAAGAGCTACATAATTTGTATTTAAGCTAATGTGTAGTGGTGTAGGAATGTTTTAATACTGAAATAATGTTGCTAAAGCTTCGTTCTTTTATAAGAATAATGCGCTAAACTGGAGTTTGGACGTAGTCGCATGATTTTAATCATTTTTATTTTATATATTATAAGCGGTAGTTTTTTAATTTGAAGTATTTTAATTTCTGCTAAGTGTGATAATGTTTTGTGTTTTAGCATAAAATTAAATTGCTTAATTTCTCCTTATGAATTGATAAGTTTTGTTAGATGTTTTCTAATTTCGTTGAAATTTTTAAATAACATACAATGTAACTTAAAAACACATGCATAGATATTAATAATTGATTCAGTATTCTATTTGTATGTTGTAGTAGTATTTGTATGTTGAAATACACAGCGTAATTGACGACGATTTACTGCATAATATTGCAAAGCAATTTTCCAAATATTATCTGTTATGTAGGTCATGAGTAACGTCACTTAAATACACCAGTTCAAAGAATCTAATCTGTCCCACAACGATTTCTTATCTGATATCTAACGTAGTGATAAAGACGGAATCAATTCTTATATTAGTAGTGATATCAATTCAATTTGTAAAATGTAGTGTTTGGGAAGAAATACTTTATTTATTTAAAATGTTGTATTGATAAGTTAATAAAAATAAGTAATTAGTGTAGTGCTAGTGAAAATTTATTTAGTGATTGAAATTAATTATGTCAAAAAAGTCCCAAATGTAAGTAATTCTGCTTTTGTTTTAATAAAGTTGTGATTATAATTTTTGATTACTTCGAAATCACGACGAAACTGTTTCTAAAAACTTTAATATAAATCTAGAACTTATCATCATCGTGAATCAAACATTCGGTACATAGAAACCTAATAGGTACTTTTCCAGAACCTTAAATAGGTTTTTATCTTTTCACTACAGTATTATAATGTTAACAGGTTTCCTTAAATTACTTTTAATTGTGACTTAAAACGAAACCTTTGTTTACTTTTAATAGTTGATAATTATTTCAGGTGCTATTAATTTTGTTTGTCAAATATGGTTCAAAACATCAACAATAAACGTCTGAATTCAAACACTTGGATTGCAAAATAAATAGGTTGGATTTTATTTTTATTTATAAAGGGATAGAAAAGTTTATTAACTAACGATTGCTTTTTATTTTGAAATTTGTATTTTTTTTTAACTAAATGAATACATGTAAGTTATTCTTAAAATTCTTTCAATATGTTATGCTAATATAATCAAATATAATCAAGCCAATATAACTAGCCATTGTAGTAATCGATATTATCATTATATTATTATATAGCAAATAGTTGCTACGTTGATTCCTCTTTCTTTTAATAAAGATAAAATAACCAAAATTTTATCTGAGAGCGAAAAGCCGAAATAACATTTACGACAAATACAAATAAATTTAGATGGAAATAAATCCAATTTAGGCAAGGTTCCTCGAGAATGTATTTGTTACGGTAATGTCGTATGTAGGTACATTGTGCGAATGCGGCTTAATGGCAAAAACTTAAGGAAGCAAGGTGCGTGATTTATTGATGGTGTTAGTGAAATCGTAACGTGGACGAAAGCAAGCAAATAAAGAAGATAAATGAATTACATTCGCTTAGAGCGCGGCCATTTGTACAAACTTCTTTAAGCGCCCAAGCGCCTTTTAATCCCGGTCAATACGGCGTGGCATTCATAAAAGTTCAAACTATGTAGGTATCCTTTAGCCAAACATTTGCTATGAATTCATAATTTTTGGCTCTTTATATCTATTCATTAATCAAACGCTTTGTTAGACTACATCAATATAAATTATACTTTTTCGATACACTGTTGGTAAGTCGTCATTTTCACCTTATTACAAAAACCTCTTGTAGTTAATAAAAATAAGAAAGAAATTATAGGAATTATAACAAAACAGTGTATTACCAGTGGAATAGCATATTGTTATGAATACATTTATGTTTTACAATATCAAAACATAAAGACATATATATATGTACGTTGATATAGATGCATAAATATTCAGCATTTTTATTATACATATATTTTTATCCATTAAAATTTTAACGACTTAGTATTTTTCTATCAATCACATTGTATAAGTTAAATAATAATATTAATTGCAATCTTGCTGCTGGCGATATTGCGAAAATGGTCGTCAACATATTTTGCTATCTAATATTAAAATCCTAGTAGTAGGTGATATATAGCGTGAATATATCTCAGCAGCGTTCTCATATATTTTATCTGCATGTCTTTACGATAAACGTTCACTTTAATTTAATATGAAAGGATTTGATGTCTTTCATATTGAGGCACCTAGTTATAAAACTTCAGTTTAGTTAAGCCCGTTTTATTGCTCAGTACGTTGCCCTCTGCGGCAATTTTTTTTCCTTTTTGAAGTTGTCAAGAATCTCATTAAGTCTATTTTAAAACTGGAAATTTAAAGTTTATTTACGAATTGAAAGTGGTCTTTAACAATTTTTGTGGAAACCATTATGGGCTCCTAATTTAAATATTAATTGCTTTTGTACATTTATAGGACTTTTAACGAGATTTTGTCTTAGTTATAAAATGCATTTGTGGAAAAATTCTATTACTTTTTATGACAGTTAATTTTGTGCTAGATAAAGATTACATATTAATTATTTTATAAAATATTATTATTATTAATTTATCAATAAACGAAGTTCTGAATGGCAAGGTACGCTAAACCTTAAAGTTAAATTTTAATTCAATACCTTAAAATTTAATTCAAGATTTCACATTAATATTTACTAGTTTATAGTAAACTAAAAGTTAGTAATGTGTAAGTAAGTGTAAGTTAGTTTAGTAATTTTCCAATTGTAAGTTAGCTTTGATAAATTATAGTCGAAATGCACTTCTCGTTTCCCCAAGTGTCCCGAACAATAAACTCCAATTTAACACGCAGAACTTCAATCGGCTACAGGTCATTGCTATTCTTCGTAATTAATTGAGATACTGGATTAGTCTCTTGGTATTGAGTTGTGGTTCTGTATTAACTGCTCTCAAAGTTATTCCGTGAACGCTTTATTAATGTGCGGTACTGTTGCAATCACCTAGTGGCTATCCTGATAGATAGAGAGGATCTAAGTCCTTGGCCCGATTTAATCCTAATAGAAGCACTGAATTAAGGAGAGACCGATTTCAAAGCCCTGCAATTCGGAGAAATGTCCACCACGCAAAAATGTCTTATGCTATTGAAATTTCGCTTTGAGTATTTTAACCATTATGTAGAGTACTATAACGAATACTCTAGTTTGTAGGTAGAAGTTAAATTTTTTTGTCTATTTTTAATTTTGTTTCTATCATCTTCACTGTTTTATTACTAATATGTGGTCACCTTTGCTCTTTTATAAAATATCTGACATTAAGGGATTGCTTACACGAGCGTTATACTTAGACGCAGAAAAGGGTCTGTGGTAGAATTTATACTTGGATAGAGTGTGTATATAATATAATACTAGCTGTGCCCTGCAGTTTTATTTGCGTAAAACTCGGAATTGAGATAATTGCATATATATGCTAATGGCGCAGAGGCATCGATATAAACTTTTCTTCTTTCTTTTAGTCAATTAGTATTTGGAATACTTTTGATATCTTGACGAGTGCCAAAAGTGAGTCAATCGTATTACTTTTACTTATTTTGTACAATAAAGAATGGAGATTGTCTATTGTGGGGTCGAAGTCTTCGGTTTAAATAAAACTCTTCCGTTTGCGTGTACCCGGAGAGTCAGAAAGTATAACAATAAAACTTTTACGATGCATTCCAGTCTTGTTTGCTTAACTTTATTTCAATTCGATAGCGGATCCTTAAGGAAATTCCCTTGACATAATGTGTATTCTAAATCGTAATTAGGTATTTGTGAATAAATAACTGTTGTTGTTTTAAAGTTTGCTTGTAATTTGACTATTATTATAAGTTTTGATATGCAAAGTTTACATAAACATAAAAATTAGAACAGTTAAATAAGTGTTAACAGTTTTTATGCATCTATCTTCTAATTTTTTAGCAATCTTAAAATAAATTAAGTGAGTAACTCACGTACTTTTAAAATCGTATTATGACGTCAATATTTTATATCAAACTAGCTGTTGCTCGCGACTTCGTCCCCGTCGGATTTATTTCTATTTTTATGTTATAATGAGTCAATCTTAGAAGATAGACATATACTGTCGCGGACATTTTTTTAGATCATTTAAAGAGGAATAATTCTTTCATACATATTATTTTTGTATCTTGAACCGTTTTCGCAGCGCACGCAAAGGGAACCTCAAAGATGAATAATTTTCCCCGTCTTTTCCATATTTTCCATTATATCTTCGCTCCTATTAGTCGCAGCGTGATGTTATGTAGCCTAAAGTCTTCCTCGATAAATGGTCAATTCAATAAAGAAATAATTTTTCAATTCGAACCAGTAGATCCTAAGATTAGCGCGTTCAAACAAACAAACAAACAAACTCATCAGCTTTATATATTAGTATAGATGTGATATAAAATAAATGCTGATTTATTCCTTTGAATTCACCGTAATAAAACATAACCCTCTCTGGATCAATGTATAAAATTTACATAAAGAAATGAGCAATGTAGCGAAACTATAAATATATAATTCACATACATCTGTTCAAAGATTGATATCGAAGATATCAAAAAAATATTGCACATTTGATTTATATTCTCGTGAAAAACGACGCAAACAACCGGCCGAATGAAACGTGAAAAATGTATTTAGCAATCTCGTTGGCTGTGAGCGTTAACGATTTTATATACGCAGAGTTAATGACTTACGCGGATTTGTTCGCTCGGAACTCGGGTTTAAACTTAGTGATTCATAAGGAGTTCTTAAACGTCCTTAAACGGAGTGTAAACGGAAAGAATCCGTTATTGCAACCAAGTTTGTACATTATACTGAGGCATTGTAGTGTTGAATATTAATATGAATTGCGGAAGTTCGGAGACGCAAGAAATGTATCATGAGAACCTCTGCTCGGAAAACTACAGACATTGTATTAAGTAAAACAGCACCTACTCGAAAGTTTCTTGCAATAACATGGGATAGCGTCTGACTTTTTGGAGTGCTTAATTTTAGTATAAAACTTCGTTATTACGGTTTTGTTCGTAGTTGATGTCTTAGACTTTGTGGAAAATATTTTAATGAGATTAAACATTCTTCAGCAATGAACACGTTGAGGTCAAATTTTGTTTAGTTAAAGTAGAGTTGAATACATTATTAGTTGAGGACAATTAGAATCTTTATTGTAAATGGTCCTCACTCTCATCCAATACTGCATTTTTCTCGGCATTGTTTTAGATAGAAGGTAGAAGAATGTCACCATAACTTGTTATAATTTTAAAAAATGTAATTGGGGTAATAAGAACCACAAAAATTTATAACTATGGATACTGAGCCCCATTGATCTAGAGTGTTACCACCCCCTATAGAGATCAAAGTCATGTTATGTATAAAATAACATCAAAAGTAAATAATAATCCTAAAGAAAGAAGCAATTTTTATAATACCTAATGAACTATATGTTTTATATCTTGTTTAGGTTAACCTTGATCTGTGACGTATGAATCCCTACAATGTATTATTGTGTTATCTTTTTCTTATTTCGCTGAATATAAGAATAAATGTAGCGACAAAAACGTCCAACAAAGTTTTTTATTTCTTATTAATGGGGTATAGAGATAAAATACATTGGTATGTTACCAGCAGGTTTTAAGGGATATGGATTTCTTTCATGTTTTTTCGCTTTTTAGTAAGAACCGAACCTTTGTATGGGACTCTTATGCGACATAGGTCGAGTGAAGCGACCTAGATGCCGATATGCTGTCACAGCTCATCATTTTGTTGATTTGCTAATTTTCAATTACGTCGATTTTACGAGGTTAAGTTGATAGAAAAGGTATAATATATAATGACACTGCATTTTAAAATCAGATTACTAAGAATAAAGCAAACCAAGCCAGATATTTGCATAAAAAAGAATCATTATATTTATTAGCTGTAAATATTATGATTGCATATATAATTTTTTGAATCAACAATACAAAGTACAAACACTAAAATGGTTTGTTTAGCTTAGAAATATTTATTGTTTTAGGCGAATCTACACACGTTATAAAAGTTTGCAGTTATTAATTACTCGTATAAAAAACAAATGTTAAGCCAAACAAATGAATTTAGTTGGCGTGACAATTACTGTTACGTTAGCTATTTTACAGGTCACTTATTTTCCGATCTAAATAGCAAACACGTAGATCGATGAATACCGTTCTATCTGCAGTATTTAGTCGACCCAAGACCGAGATAAGAAAGTTAATTCTCGAAGTTCAGAATTAGTTGGGCCCGTTGGAATTTATTCAAACGTCGCGGATAAAGTTAAAATTCGAACATGATCACGTAGAAAGTTTAAAAGAGATGTTATAGGTGAAAAGGTAAGAAAGGAAGACTGCATTTTAAACTTTAGTTTAAAACGTGATGAAAGAATTGTAAATTTTA
>JADANM010006710.1:4460088-4477333 GCA_026213755.1 Eurema hecabe
GCCTAGAGCATCAATCACCTCCCGGTAACCGCGTTACGTCGCCACTAATTGTGATTCCTCTCTACCAAAGAGAATATCGGCATCTTTCCAATCGATGGCGCCCATTCCCACCCCCCGTAGCTACGTCGATACCTATTCTTTGCGATTCTTACATTGAAGTGCGAATTCTCTCACTGGCGGCTTTAAGCGGTATAAACGCGGCAATAGTTACTGTGCAAGAATGTTTTATCGGTAGGGTTGAGAACCTAGAAAGTAGGTCGACCTATTCTCCCTCTCTCGTAGCTTTCACTTCGTCTTATTCGGGATAAAGCCTAATTTTATTGCTCTGCTTCCTATCGTGTCTTTTACTGGTTGTTCATTTGATAAAATAGAATTAGGTAAGTACGTAATTTAATTATCGTCATGAATCGCAATTGTGGAGAAACGGGGTGTAAGTTATGTCAGTTTTATTGCTTTTATCTCAAAATAATTTGTATTTGAAAGTGCTATTTAAATACAAGTATATAATAATTGTACTTTAAAAACAGACTCTGCAGTAATAAATCAAAAGGCTACAAGGACGTTTTTAATAGCGTGTTACTGAATTTTATGTTCACGAGTGAAATAATACAGACTTTATCTGTGTTTCGTTTATTTTTCGCTAAGTGAAAATGTGTTTATAACATTGTAAAAGGAACATGATAATGTGGAAATATTATTATATTTTCTTTGTGATGCTCTGTTTACGTCCGATGTATTGTATTAAGATTTTTATGGTATTTTTACTAAATAATATAAAAAGTAAGACAAAGGAATGAATTTGTTTGAAAGATCTGCACCAAGTGACATCCACCTTGAATTTACTTTTATTTGAAATAAACGCGTCTAAAATGCCAAAAAACTCACCGCCCAGGTCATGGACGCATAAGCCTAAATATGTCATTCTTCCTGCTTTATTTTAGCTGAAATCGGGCTTTCTTCATCCATTGTGACGTTTTTATTAAATTCTTTAATTAGATAACATTATATGTCCCTATATGTGTAAGTCATTTTAAAATTGTAGTAATTTAATAATAAACCGTAATTAACAACATTAATAGTTAAATTCAACAATTTTTATACTTATATATTCATAAAATTGTAGAATAAACGCTGGTACGTTTTATTTCGTTCAGAATACGAGTAAATTGTCTTAGCATTTTTATATAAGTTGTCAGTACACATTGTAAACGAAGACAAAGAGTGTAACGTGTTGTTATTTAGATGTTATCTAAAAATAGGAATGCGTTTTGCGAATGGCGTGTTATGCTCCAAACAAGCTCATTAGGAAACGGCTCTCGTCCTTACTCAAAGACAAGTGGAACAACGCGCGTGCTACTTTTGTAGTTTTACACTTGTGCCATATTTATGAGTCTCACTAAAATTGGCGTTGCATTTCAGTTAGAGAATAATGGTTTTGCTATCGAAAATAACAAACCAAACCAGACTATTTATTTTTGGTAATTTGGTTATTAGGTACTAACATTATTTGTTACTAGCTGTTGCCCTCGACTCCGTCCATGTGGACTTTAATATAAACTAAACCTCTTTAACCCATTTTTTTTGTTAAATTGTAGCATATTATGTAGACGACTCTAGACGGTTTGTGTACCAAATTTTATTAAAATGAGTTCAGTAGTTTTGGCGTGAAAGCGTAACAGGCAAACTGACACAGGTACTTTCGCATTTGTAATATTAGTAGGGATAAACTAGATAGGTATTTACTTGATGAAACGATGACAGTTTGATTGTCAATAAAATTGTTTTGAAAACAGTTTATCTTAAAGGAACTAAAACGTAACATGCCCTTTAAACATAATACTGTTCTTCAAAATAACTGCGGCATCCATTAAATTTTATACGAGACACTAGACAGTGACTGTTTCGATGGTTCATATAACTCCATAACGACTACCTTTGATGTGCTCGCTGGGGGCCACACTACTTTGTAATTTGACATCAAGCTAAGAGCCACCGAGGGTATCTACTTACAAAGAACTTATATTAGTCTAAGTATCCTGTAAAATGTTAGGATGAAAGTTTCTTTAAGATGCCCATTCGTCTCAACCCATCAGCTCAGCTGTAACGGTGGAAGTACTAAGTGTCGTATATGCTGAAGTTTCTGAGTAATATTTGATGACGTCATCGCGTCTCTGCATGTTTTTATAACCTTAGCTAAATACTACGTTTTTATAAAGCAAATTTATGTAATAAATATATCTATGAAGATGTAGAGAAATATCTTGTTTTGTATGGATCTAATGAACTGATTTTAAAGAAGTAAAAATCAAGAAAAGCAGCAGTAAACGTTGGCGTCAAAAACCATTGCCTATACCTATGTTGAATATAATTGGCCGAATATGTGTTGATGATGAAGGTGTATAAGTTCCGAGACTTAAACTTAGCATCCTTAATTATTTAAGGAATAAAGTTCACAGCTACTTAATAATGTATAAATAAAACTTACTCCACGTTTCAAATTACTAAAAGTGCTACATTCAAAATTAAAAACAATAATTACTGTCTGTGTTCAGGGTCACGTGGTATACAGGGAATGTATTCCTTGGAATATATATCTTCATATAAATATTATACGCCTTAGTTATTAGTTGCGGGCAGTAATTAGCGACGCCTTATTGAGATGAACGGATAAATAAATGAGGAATATTACTTTGAAAGGTATAGCTGAATAATGAATTTAGTATTTAGTATTACAGAGACTGTTATGATGAGTAAACAAATATAACTATAGCAATCTCATTTTTGTGTTCAGAATATTTTTAATAAACTTGTGTAGATTATAATGGATATGTTTTTGTTGTGTCAAGTAACTGAACCGAAAGCCAGATGGCCACCTCACTTCCACTTCGGATATGCTGTGTAAAAAGGAATATAGGCTAAGAAAGGGAGGGAAAAAGAAGATATGGGGTTCGTACTTCCCAAAACATGGGGCTTATACTTCCCAACAGGTACGCATGAGTAATCTGACGATTAGCTATTACTTGGCGTCAGTTTTTTACTAGAAAGTTGTGACACTATTTTACGAACCACCCCATTTCAATCTGAAAAACCATTTGTACACACATTTAATTAAAGAAGGTAAATAAATATACTTTTGACGCATTGTCTTTGTTCGAGTATATAGGTTATGGCAATTAATTGTGATCTCGTTTGGGGTAAAACCTGATTATTAATGCGAGCTCATAAATTATAATTATGACTAATATGATAATATTGATTTATTGATATGGCGCTAATTAAATAATAAATATGTTGAAATGGGTACGAATTGGTGATTGAGTAGAGAATTACTTAGTAGTAGTACTGTATATACATTAAAATATGTTGCAATGTTAACGTATGCTTAATTAAATTAAGTGACATTTGTTCTAGAAATTTTGATCTAGCGATCGAAGAGTTCACTCACCTCATAACAATTGATTGTATTTAAAAAACAAGTTTGGTGGATATTCATAGCGATGCTAAATGTTATTAATGGTTATTCAGCTTTCATAGAATTCGCAAACTAATTGAAGTAGAAAATTAATAACAAACGTGAGGCTGAAACGTGGTAAGTGGTTATAGTTGAGCCTTTCTCGACGCTCATCTAAATTTTAATCGAATTTCAACATAAATACGTCTTAGCTAATTAAAAAGTTTTTTGTCATAATAAGCATTGGCCTTTAAAATGCAATTGCCGTCACGAATGTTATTCATTGAGTTGGAATGCTTAATATAACATGCAATTTTACTTAAATAACGTAATGTTGCATTTTATTCAGCATGGAGTGTATTTATTTGAACGTCTTATATAAGTTACTAGCCACGCCCTACGGTTTTTTTAAACATTTACCAGGTATTCTACACAACCTTCCTTTGGAATCACTCTATAAATTAAAAACGCATGAAAATCAGAAAGCAACAGATAGACAGAAGAAAGTGACTTTTTTATACTAGTAATAATTATATTACCATTTATTGCTTTATTTATTAAATACAAGTGCCAATATACATCACGGCACTGGAACTTGTTTTTAAAAATATGTATAAAATTTCGAAGAAATATTAGACAATAGTTGTTATAGAAGCGACATACGGACTACCCAGAACTAGTTCTCAGTTTCTTTAAAATTAACATACAATTATAATTTCAAATGGTAGTATGAGTATTTCGAGCAAATGTATCGAATTGCGCACGTTCCAAACTGTGCTATTACAGCATAACTTTATGGAGTCTTTTCTCATTCCGTGTCACTAAACATAATGCCAGTACAATGTTTTCCTTTCAGGGTGCGTCGTAATTCTTCAGTGACTAGGCGATAGGTCGTTTACTTTACGTATCATTGGCTTTGTTCAAAGAGATCGCTAAAGAGTTTGCAAAAAAAATCAATGAAAATGCACAAATATAAAGAGAATGCGATGTCGAGGGCCGTAGTGATATTTTTGCGTTTTCCAACTCCGACACGAAGTTGGTGCCAACATATGATATTTAATGACGTCCCGGTTTGGCTCGTTTACTTCTGCAACTCTAATATTCTATTTGAAATAAACAGAATGCTCTGTTTAAATTTCGAAGGCAAAGAAAGTTGTTCCTGCTGAATATTATATATATTACATACACATTTGGTTTTGGTTGCAACTAGGCAAACTATATTGATATTTGTTTTCTCCGTTATTGTAAGTTACAGTAAAATATATGATAATTAAATTCTATTCTATAATTTAAAACGAATTCTTTCTTTTTGATCTCAAATGCTTTTCAGACAAGTCATGTTATTAATATTTTAATTTCTATAATGAGCTATTATGCGATTGCGAAGACGTCTTTTGTCTCGAAAAAATTATCATAAATTAATTTTCATTATGGTACATGTCCTATTCAAGACTCGGGAACTTTTTATTACTTTACCTTAAGATTTTATTTAAGAAATTCATAAATTACTATCGTTGAGTTTTTTGACTTGGGCCGTTTATCATTTTTGGACTGAATACTAAAATACATAAAACAAATACAACATAATTGGTTGAAAATAAAAGCACACTGAAACATTGCAAAATTGTTGTTCCGAACCGGTGGATGTAGTAATTAAATTATTAATATATTGTATTAGATTATTTTCTCTTAAATATTATATAAACATGTTTTAATCTATAAATGTGAATCTCTTAAATGTGGTCCTACGTAGTTATCTTATAAACGATAAATATCAGTAATTCTCAAAACTGTGTTACAAATGAAGCTAAAATATAAGGCTTAAGTCTAATCTTTATGCAGATTGTAGAGCGAGATACATTTGAAGATAAAGTTGTCGAAACTCAATAGTACTTAACTACTTAGCATAATATCTAAAATGCTAAATTAAAAACGACTTTCAAAATGAAAATCACAAAGCTTAACTCTTCGCGAAGTTTTTAATTTTGTATTAGCATATTTTCCAGTGAACGTTTGGTAGATTATAAAATAAGCATTAACCATCAGGCTCTTTGTTTGCTTAATTTTGTTTAAAAACGAATCTTTATTGAAAACTGTGCAACGTTAGCCCGAGATTGTTTAATATGAATAAACATACAGACAAAAGTATGCGGCGGGATCGTGTCATACCTAAGCAATTATCGTGGGAGATACATGTCTATATAGGCACGTTTTCAATTTTTGGAATTAAAGCCTTTGCCATCTTTATAATGTACGAAATAATACATCTATAAAAATGGATTGGAGTGTTAGACAAACTAGTAGTGTTTGTATTTACTGTGTGAAAAGATGTAAAGATCAAGAATCGCGAGACATTCACTTCGAACATCCATTAGTAGGAACAGCAGCGCAATTTAAGAAAAGCATCGCTGTTAACAGCGTTGTGGGGGAGCGCTCGGTGCGTCGACCCCTCGGGCGGGTGCCACTCCGGTACGAAAGTGTCCTTGCGAAATTCTATCGCTCGAATACGCGAGAATGAAAACGTTGGATATCGGGGCCTTGACGTTACGTATTTTCGGGTGACGGTCCGTAACACGTCTGTTTTATTTGTGTATTTTCTATTGAGAGAGCTATTGCTGTAACACAGCAAATTAGATAAATAGATATACTATAGATTGTGAATTTAGGGGATGTCCACTACTAAGAGAGATTGCTTCGATACCAAAGTAAAAGTAATAGTAATCAAACTGGTTGTAATTAAGGGTTTCTACTATACACTAATTACGTTTTAGTATTTAAAAAATGCTATTTTAATGTTGATTCCCAGGTAGGAGTTGACTACAAAACTTATATTATATATACAATACTTAGTAAACATAAAATATTCAGCTGGGCAATCATAAAGTAGCACAGAGGAAATACATAATAATTTGTGTACAAGGAAGAGGCTTTAGATAACATCAAGGAAGACCCTTAGGAGCGATTTAACGATTTTAAATGGACAAATTGTAAAGAAGCCACTGAATTCTTTTACAGGCTCACAAACCAAAATAGAATCTCTTTTGAACGTATTCGAAGGTTGTAAGAACGTTTTTCAAAATTTTGAAATTAGTAGATTTTAATGTTTGGTTGCTGATTAACTTGGTAAAAGGAAGGTTATGTAAGGTAATGTCTCTGAGAGACTTACATGCGTTAACTTGATATATAAATTGGTTAAAGGATGGGTTTTTTATTATTGATTTTGTCAGTTTTAGACCGTATACGCCTTGATGCTTTTTTATAGTAGTTCTAGAAGAAACTAGCGCCAGAAAAACGCCTATTGGAAAAGAATTATTACTGATGATATTTAATAAACAACGTATGTTCAAATTATAATTATAGAATCTGCAATAGATCTTTACAAAATTGTCTTAATCTATTTTAAATATTGGAAAAGAAAATAATAAAAATCTCTCATGAACAGCTTTTTACCGATTTCAATTATTGCCTGCGGATATGATCCATATGAACCTATCAAATATTAATCGGTATACCAGTATTCAGACAACGGAGACAAAGGATTTAATAAAATTCGCTGGTTCAACAATAATTGGCTCGAGAACAGGAAGCCGGAAAGAATAATCAAAATCAGTACTGGATAACGTATTGTTACAAGTAGCAATGACCTTTTACATAAAACAAGTTCACACAAAAAAGGTTAATTACAAAATGAAATGGACATCGAAGCGTTTTTTTGCGCATGAATAGAAATGAGCTTAACGTAATTTTTTGTAACTAAATACGCGTTTTTTTCTGTTTTAATCAGACGATTGAATTACAGAGTAACTTTAATCACATCATATATTAAACGTCGATTATAACGTCTGATTAATCCAATTACTATCAAAATGAACAATAATTGGACGTTAACGAATTTAGTATGAACGCATAGGCTGCAGAATATTTTCCAGCACTAAATTTTATCTATAATATAATATTTTCACTTATCATCGAGAAACCGTCTGCACGCCAGTCAAAACCGAACTTGACCGCTTTTTTCCATTAATAACGAATGTTTTGTTCTTATACAAGTTTTAGGTCATCTCAAGTAATACAAAATAGCTTTTTTTTCTATTCAACAACGCAAAAGCAAGAAGCAGTACAGTCGAGTTCATTTTAGTTTCGTGGAGTGGAAATTCTGCGAGAAACTTTTATCCCGTAATTACTCGAGTCACTGTCAATAGTAAGATGGATTATAAGCATTACTCGATATCCTTTCTCGGAAACAGGGAGGCCTATTTATTGTGATGAAGATTTATGACGTCGGAGCGGATGACCCCTCATATTATGACGTTAATAACGACTCTGCAGTTTTGCTCTAAATAATACTTACTGCTATAATAAACTTCGTCGTTCTATTTTAATATAATCATAGTATTGACGAATTGTTTTAATTAGTAAATACTTCTTTTGTTTTCTATTCAGTTAAAAATTTACTATACAGGGTATTTCACGTTGATTGTGTGTCATGTTTTAATAAATATTCTCTCATACATATTGAAAAAGGTTGGCACGAAATTTCGAGAATTACTTGGAATTTTCACTAAAATAAATGTCTTTTTAACTTTTACTTTTTGGTGTAAATTGAATAAAATGCCATTGATTTGTTTTTCCAGAACTTAATATAGCTGTTACATGATATAGAATATATTGTTTATTTTAACAAATTTGTAACATATAAGGCTATTTTCATTACTTAGTATAATAACAAAATTGTCTATAGTATTCCAGGTTGTAGACGACAAAATGTGTTTGAAAATTTAATCGATCATATCTCCCTTTTAATTGCTTCAACTTAATTAATGAACGGCTGGATATCATCAAAGCAGTTTCATATTTTAACGAGAGACAGGATAATAAAAAGTTGTATAAGAACATATAAGTTGTTTTACTTTTCATTCTCATAATAAAACTGTTCGCTGCAGAGTAAAAACTCGCGACCGACCGCAAACTCGTAGAAAATTGTTGAATAATTTAATAGTTCTCTGAAAACCTGAAACACGCTTTAATGATGCTTAAAGGTTTGTTAACATTCACAATTCTGTTCTTTATTGAAATTAAAACCGGCCAAGTGCGAGTTTGTCTCGCGATTGTGAGTTATGACTTTCGTACAAAACCTACGTAATTTTACGGCTCAATAAGTTTTCTTGGTTTAAACGTCCTTTGAGATATGTTTCAGCCGACCGCGATGGAAGTTTTGCTTTAATCGTAGATCGGAGTTCGCTTGTGTACAAGCAAAATATAAAATACTTCGTCAAAAATAATTTATTGGAAACTGTAATAATGTAAAAGGGTCTATGTAAATTATAAATATATGAATAAACAATGTAAACTAAAATATCTGAATCTGAATAGTTATATGAATGCTAATTAAATTGTCCTGTAATTTTTCAAGATCACCTCTTTAGAGTTGAATGTGTAAAATAATTTTGTTTCATTTGCAATTGGAAATTTATTACGTTTGTAAACATTTTCTATTCTTACAGAGGATACGTAAGAAAAATTGTTTACTTTAGACTTACTCCTCAGACTGTTGAAAAATTAATGTTGCTTGCTAAATCACGTTTGTCTTGTTGTTACTGTCTGATGTCTACTAAGCTTTTAGTGTTTATTTTTTATTTTTAGAAGTTCACATTCATTACCAGCGCTGTTTGGAAGGTTCATGCCACGATTTGTTATTTTTTTAAATATTCGCGTAGATTAATGCTCGTAGTCACGTATAAGTATATTACTAGCTGTTACCCGCGACTCCGACCATACATATAATGTTGGTAAGCAGTATAATTGATAAATGAATAAAAAATATGTAAAATAATTGCACAAAACTTTTAAGGCAATTGATGCGACGTGTTTCCACTATTTTTAAGTAGCACCTTTTATATTAAAAGCCATTAAAAGCAATTAGTGTTATGTAAAAATTTCTGGAATCGATTCAAATTATATAAACGCGATTTTATAAATAGATATACTCGTATAGCAGTCTAGTGGAGTGAAAAACAGATGGTAGCATTTCTAAGTAGTATGAATATTTAATGTATCATTTCCCAGCTCCGAGAATTCATTCGAGTTGAAAGATTTATATCGCAAAATCCGAATTTACCGACGTGCACTTTAAATATCCGGGATACTTCTTCAATATATGCCGCCGTCATATCGTTTTCTCTAACGGATTGGATTGACAAATGCTACAATCTATTCTACGTTCCAATTTTCACATTCAATTCACTTTTGAGTAAATAATACTTAAAGTAAAGCGAATGCCATTTAATTAATTTCATAACGTTAAGCGCCAGTTCTAATTACGAATAAAATATAGTTATTTCAAAAAATATAACTCGACCGGGAAAAGGTCTATTGACCCTTGTTCAGAGTTTCCCCTGAATCAGTTTATAATTTCTTACAAATCAAAATAAATTTTCAAACCAGCGAATGTAAAGCCGCCATGTTGAATAAATTTTTATGGAATTTTTCATGTAGTTTTATACTTTATTATATAATAAATGAAAGGGCCGTCATATTTTATTATTCGACGGCGTATATAAGCTATATCGATCGTTTGGGACACTGAAGCTTAATATCATAAATTGCCCGACGAGCCAAATTTGACATTGTAGCCGAATGGCTCCACAATCATAGTAATATGGCTGAACTGTATAGGGTTTAATATAACAGTTCACGGCGCGGCGTTGACGTACTGTTAAACAGAGCGTAGTTTCTTTAATTACATGAAGCATCGTAGAAAGCTGTATATTCAAAACAAAGCGTGCATTGTTGTAAAAGAATTTCAGCTTTATGGTTGAAAATGCTTTGCAAAGGGGTATTGGAAAAAATGGTGGGCGTCAAAAAGAAAACGTGCAAATTATTCGCAAGTTTCTTTTTCCTTTGGCGAATATCTTGCTTGCTATTCTTTGGCTGTTGTTTCGAGGTTGTAATATAATTACTTTTGTTTGAAACGCGTTTCGTCATGTGCTATGTTCTTTGCATATTATACTATAAACGAGTGTCATTAAGTGGTTCAATTTGGAAGATATTGTAATGTAATACGAGGTTTATATTATTTTATAATATGCAACAGCATTTTTATATTTTGTGTCAACAGTACAAATAAAAATATGGTTTCAGATTCAGATACACACATAGTCTACAAAATGTTATAAACAAGTCCGCTCTTATGGTTACAGTTATGTGGCATTTTTGTAAACGAATAAAACACGAACGAGCATTATTGGCTCTATTAGTGAATTCAAGTGAAAGGGTTTATAAGTATACGTGTTTCGTATCTGGGATACGTCATTCAGGAAAGCATCCGTACAGAATTCTGCGGCGCTCGCAACGGTATCGATTTTCCGCAGTCGGCTGGCGGGGCGGAGGGCTCTCTCAGCTGAGCGCCCCGCTACCCTCCCGTCCCTGTAAACATAAACACAAGTCTCCACAGATCGGCAACAACCGACTAGAAATAGGATACAACACTGAATATTTATGAAATCCTGGTAGATGTCACGGATTAACATTTGGATATTTCAAGTAAATTTGTCAAATTACTGGTACAGTTTTATTTTAATAGACGGGAACTACCTAGATATCATAATATTATGTCATGTGTGTATGTTTTTTCAGCCTGCTTAGTGCAAGTTTAAAACATAAGTCAATATACGTTAAGTCAGACGAGTACTTACCGTAAAGTATACATAAACTGCCAGGCTCAAAGTTTCTCGACCTAAGTTTCAATCAATTAAATTTCAAAGGTCAAATGGTAATAAAGTCAGCGACTTGAGTTTGAGAATGGAAAAGTGAAATAGCTATAACGGTGACTGATTAAAATAATAAAACGAATAAAGCTCAACCCGTGAAAAAGGTATGTTTAAAGGAATCTATTAACCTAGTTTCTCAGTCAGGTGCTTGCTGTTTTTCGTAATTAAATACGAAAGTCGTATTGCAAGTGAAATTTTCGTCTCAACTTTTTGCGTGCTCTTCTTTTTATTAAATATAGTCTTAAGATACTCTTTCCTATGATATACCATCTATATAGAGCTTTTAAGATAATAGCATGGTAAACAAACTTAATTTAAAAACGGGATTTGCTTACGAAAATCGCGACGAGTTTTCTAAAGTGCATTTTGATAAAAATAAAACTGCATTTGTATCATAACAATTTTACTGAATACAATGGATATTTATATACCAGGTTTTTTGGACTCAAACGTTTCGATACTCAATAAATGTAAGTTGCAAATTGCTTTAAAAATATATCCGACTAGTACAAAAAGATAATCATAGTTCTCATAAGGATCGTTTTATTCCTTTATGACCATATCTAGTGGTGGAAAGCATAGTCTGCGCAGTTCAGACTGAATCGGCATTACCATACAATTAAGCCTTTGATTAGGTGTTGGTAGCAATTCAATCGTAATACGAGTTTCGTGTGCATCGACTTGCGTCGGCTTGTTGTGTACTTAGCCCGGCCAGTGTTGCTCCATTGATTCCTGCATCAAATTCTAGTAAGACCTTTGTGTCTCGATGTCCAAGTAGCCATTGGCTGTGGTTTGAATATGATAGACATTCGGGCAAGTTAATGGCTCTGAACAGCACGAGTACATAAGTTGGCAACTGTTTCAATTGTGAATCCTGCTCAAGTTAGTCACAGATATATGCTGGCACAGCCGCAACTGGAATTGCAAAAGAAGAATAGGCTTATATAATAGAATTTTACAAAGGAAACTATTGTGACTTTTTTTTTCATAAAAGAATATTTAAGTAATGACGAATCTAAAACTGGCCATGCCTGAAAATTATAATATTGTTATCTGTCAGCGACTGTTTTTTGTGATGTTTGTAAAGCGTTTATTTTTGGAATGTGTCGTAAATGTATAGATAGTAACGTGTTTTTGGTGTTATGGGTGACGGTTTTAATTATTACAATACTATATTTTTTTAAATTTACGTTCATAACGAATCAGAATATTTAAAAAAATGTACACGTTATTTTCCTATTCTCTTTGCAATTAACGTCGTGTAAAATTTTATTAGTCAGTTTTCAGTAGATATTTTGAATATGCTACAGAAATATATAATAAATTAGCACAAACGTGGAATATATCATTGCTTATAATTAAAACTTTGTTGTTGTAATTAGTCCATTAAAAAGGGGAAGTTATTAATCTGTTTATTTATAATAATGTAGTATCCATCAGACCCTTAATCTTTAAAAAAAATAAAATTCTACGTTTAAAAACACGTTACATGCCCTATTTATGCATAAAAATAAGTCCCACTCTCAGAAATGATGTTATGTAACAAAAGGGATGAATTATGATTTAGTCGTATTTTCACGAACGTACGCTGTACGCTCACGAAATCGTTTTTGTTTCTCCGATTTCTCAACTGTATTTGTTTCAACTCGAAACCGGGATAGTACGGGATATACTGTGATTAAACCTTAGGAAATTTTATAGCACGTCCGCGAAGAATTGTATTTCGCTGAACGGAGTTTTTAAAAAGAGATTGCTCTTTATTTTTCCGAAATTCTGAAATCCGACTTTGTGGGGATTTACTCGGCTCATGTTAGGAATATTAATAAACGAACTTCGAAGGCTTTGTTAGTAAGTATTATTTGCAATTTATTTTTAGCAATGCAATTTTATAATTTACTGAGATTCCTTTATAGCTTGTGGGTGGGTGAAATAATATGTTATGTTTTATGCAGTACAATATTTAAAAATTAAATCACGCTAAAATGTAAAAATCACTCTCCGGTGTATGTCTGTAATTATGAATTCTTAGATCTTTAAAAATAGCAAATACCGCAATGGATATTGTTTTTTTCTGAATAGATAGAGTAATTCAAGACGAACACTTAATAAATTAATATAATTATATATGCTTTGAAATATATTAATATATGCTTCGGAAGCCAAGGTAAATAGTTTATATTATGAGCTTTTAATATTAGTTCAATTGATATAATAGTAATTATATTTACATTTCTACAACAAGTACAAGCCCAAAATTATTTTAGGACGAATTAATTAAACGTTATTCAATGATATTTTTTCAATCTCAATTTGTAACACGCTATTTAATTTAATAAATTAAATTTTTTATGCAATTTTATATATCCACGTTTTCAATCAGCTTGGTAATATTGTTTGTTTTGTTTTATGGAAACTTTTGTCGCTGTAATATAGTCAATTAGCTTTTGTGGAATATTAAACAGAATATTATTACTTACCATTTAAACATAATATCTAATAGCATAAAATATATATTTTGCAATATTTACATTTATTTGCTAAGAAACAAGGGGATTAAGGTGCAATATATAATATTGGATAACAGCCAATATAATAATAATAAGCTCAGTAATCTTTATTTAGTATAACAAAGGCTAAACACAAATATAGAAGTAATTTGACAGTGCTTCTCGATATCACACACAGACTAAAAGGTCTCGTAATCGCAGCACCTTCCTGCGTTTCATGGTCTCGCACTGATCGTCGAGTGTACCACTAAGTGCTAGTTTAAGCAAACGGCAATGTGAATTATGTATGGCTAGTATGTTTTTATTTAGGTCTAGTTCCTGAGCATCACCAGGGTCACACAAAGCGAATCCCAAGTGTAGCTTTCCGAGTCATATTTTGTAATCCCTCTTATCTCGAGAGTGCTATTAGCCTTCCTATGCGGTTCACCTTTACGAATATACTGCATCCACGACGCGACGCAAAATACCTATTTCAACTTTCATATTTCAGAGTGCTATGAATTTTTCTAGCCACGCCATAAGTGGCTCAAGTGTTGGTCATAAAAAAGGAGTGATACATGTCTGTTTTAACTTTTTATAGCAGAAATACCACGAAATTTTGTTTCAACGTATTATAAATGCAAAATGAGAAGAATTTTATTGGCAATACGCACGAAATACAAATACAATATATGACTAGTAAATCCAGAAACATGTTTTAAAAATAGATTTATGCAGTAAACACTAAATTATCGTACGTAGTTAATTAAACGGGTAATAAATATATTTATATCTCTAGAGATTACTGTAATATAATGTATGCTAAATTTCTTTCTCTTTAAGGCGATAAGTAACTAGTGATAAGTTAAACTTAAACAAAGCACATTTCCTTGGCTATTACTTTTCTTTCTCATTAGCACTATGCAAACAGAACAATAGTATTGATTTTTAATTAGTGCAAGATGGATCGTTGAATGAAAATAAGTGTGAGAATGCTTTTGAAGCAAGACGAGGGAAGTGCAAGCTTTGTAATGAGAGTAAGACTAATCGTTTTCCGATAGAAGCAATTATATAAATGATTGTATTACAAATTGATACACGACAAAGAGCTTTATTAAATATAAATTGTTTGATTAAGCGTGAGTAATACTTTTGTTTGAAGTAAGTAAGCTTTTAAAATAGAGATTTGTTTTTTAGGCACTTTCTTATAGCTATACATATTCTTTTTTAGTTAGCAATGAGTGTTTTTAATCATAATGTTTATTATACCTTAATTTTAACAGTTTTTGTTCATGCTTTCAATCTGCCTCGCTTTGCATCAGTCAACTTTTTACCACAAAACGAATGTTAGAGGTCACATATTCTCTTCATTCATTCGTGTGAATATTTTAAAACCGCGAAGGCAGCTAATTTAAAATCAAATTACATATTCAGAAAGTTAAAAACTTTTTGAATGTTTGGACGAGTTTTAATTTAAGCTTTGGAAATGATTTTAAACTCTAAACACGAACTATTTAAAAATCGGTTTTTTAATTTTATTGAATTGTTTATATGTATCAGAAAACAGTTAGAGCTAATTTCATTCTAAGTATTTTTAAACTATTATATCTACCTACATGTAAAGGTACTATAGAAATCTTAATCATTGTTATTTAAATAAGGGAACTCAATATTAAATTAAACGAAACTAATGTTTCTTACCTCATTTATAATTTATAAAAAATTATTTAGTCCAACATGCATGTAACAATATGTACCTCTGCAAATAAAGTTACACAACAAATTGGTCAGCTTGTGGAGTTAATTTGTAGCATATGAAGATCCGAGCGACCGCGGCGTCGTCAATTGTGTAGAATTAATTTAGCAAAGTAATCCAAGGAGCTGAGAGGTTGTGATAAAGCAAGTATTAAGAGCGTGCAACTATTGTTTAATATCTAGACAAAGCCACGCTACATGGCTTATGACAGCCATATAAATGGAAATTGTCGCGATTTAACTTTCTCGAGCTCATATTGCGGGTTGCTTTCGGAAATGACAGCGAAGCGAGTAAGAACCTTATTTACATGACACTCCGCTGTTTATACCTATCGTTACTAGTTTGTAATAAATGTTTGTAGTACAATGCTCGGTCGCCACATAGATTGAAGAATACTCTAATTACAAAGTTCTGATAGATGTCTAACTTGGCAATATTGCCGTGGCCAGTAATATGCACCTGCTCTTATTAGTTAAGTGCCGTTATAGACTTGTTCTATCCTCCAAGCTTGCATAATTTATAAAGCGCTTTATGTCTCTACTCTCTAGGTAAGATTGGAAGTTATCTTTTTTAAAGCTTTGCGTAAAACTAGGTTAAAAACTTATAAGCGTTTTGAAATTGTGTAAGTTTTTCTTTATATACGGACTGGGATATTTGAATAAGTAGTATTTTACTACGTGAACCAAATATTTTAGTGTTAGTAATAAAAGTATTTAGTTTAATTAAATAGAAATATATACGTAATTCCTATTTATAACTTAGTTAAATATAAACGAGACACCTTTGTTTTATTCGACTATCTATGAAAACTAACGTATTTTACAAAACTATAATCCTATTTCACGTTTCACCAAAATATTATCACAACAGCGCAAACGTAGCAAACAATAGTGTCAGTTGCAAGAGGAGTGTCGAATTTACGTTAGCAATGAACCCGCGCCCTCGGCCAAATGTCTGCATCATTTATACCAATATACGAGAAACAACCATGAAAGTAGACAATAGAGTGTTACGCGCACAATGGCTTGCTTTATTGCCTGCCACTGTGTATTAACTGCATTCATGAGAATAGCCATGCCATGTCGGCTACGTCATTTGCGGGAAATGCCAACTGTAATATTATATCATGACTTTATTTGCTTTATTTAGAATTGGATGTTAATGTGGTAATGCTATTCATAAAGTATCGTTATGTTTATTAAGTGGAGAGAGTATATAAACCTATAATTAAATAAAGTAAGGTAAGTATATACATGAGCTGCGATTGGCAAGTGAGGTGAATATTACTGTTGAACGCTGAGCTACTAATTTACAAAGAACAGAAAATGGCAAGCGTAAACGTTGAATATCCTCATAAAGAGAATTGCATGAGGATTTCATAGATACTTTCTTTACAAAAAACATCCATTCGCTTAAGAAGTTTTCATACAATATAACATAGACAATTATGAATAACCTGAATTTTATTGCTTGCATCATGTAATATTCGTCTATATCTGTAATATTCTAAGTATTAGTGTTGTTGTTGGCATGATTAATTGAATTAAAATACTTCAGGTAGGTATTTTAATAACATTAAAGAAAAATACAAATCTATTAACAATGTAATTTATAGTCTGAAGCAATCCACGTTCGCAAACGAAATTGTTATCCGAGATTATATAAAGATTAATTGCGTTTAAAGTCTTACAATGTTATTTTTTATTAAGCTTAGGCAGTTTATCATGCGAAAGCTTTAAAATGATTTAGACTCATTAACATAAAGTAGCTTTTTTTCCAAAGT
>JADANM010006710.1:4478604-4497508 GCA_026213755.1 Eurema hecabe
AACATTTCCGTTTGGATTGACACTCGTGATAGTAAAGTCATGTACTATTTACCTTTAAAACGAAATAACTAAAAAAATGTTAAAATACGAAAAAAAGTCTCGGTCACAATATTTATAAAACTCCGCGCATGCTACGAGCTAAAATAAGACACGCTTCCTAGGTAACTTTCGGATTTTTAGCTCGACCTACTTTAAGGCGTGGTGCGTCGCTACAAATATATTCTACGTATGTTCATTAAAACTTTTCACGTGTAAACAGTGGAAGACAAGCGACAATCACGCTTGGTCCACAGTAATGAGGACTTGCTCATCAACTCTTCACGAGTTCTTATTGAAAAACTTGGCACGGGCTTCCATGTTTCTGGGTCACTGGCTGCACTTCATCGGCTGCCTAACTTTACGAATTACTTTGCTTTTGTGAGATTCGCGATGACTTCTCGACTTTAGCAACTTACAAAGTTCCGACGGCCGTCACTTTAATTTGGCCAAGGCCATGAGCGTGTATGTTGCGATTTTTGTATATTATAAATATTGAAATATATAATAAATTATTTTTCGTATACTTCTGACGATGCGAAAAAAAACTTAATATGTTTAATGATACAAATGTTATGATGCCTTGGCAACTGGCAGGTCATAATAATATACTAAAAACTTAACTTAAGGTTTGCTGGGCCTAACGATAAACGTTTAAGGATTGTGTTGTCATTTGTTGATGAATTAAAATAGGCTATATATTGGTAAGAAGTACCTTCTTTCAACATTATGTTTTATATATACACGTATCGCACTTTCCAAAGCACTAGATCATCAGGTAATGTCACATCGACTTAAATTTGTAAAAATTAAATTGTATTACTAGGTCAGGTTCATAAATTGAGTAGATCGTTTACAGAAAGTTTGCGTGAAACGGTTATCTTAGCCCTCGAGCGTTCACGTCGGCCGTGCCTAATACTAATTTATTTTATAACATTTTCAATACTCTATCTCACGCTACGAGGTAAGTTACGTTTGACATAAAACATTTTGTATTTTCTTTGATAACAGAACAGAGTTTTATTTTTTTACCCTTACTTACCTGTTGTTGATTTAAAGTGAGTTTGTGAACGTAAAATTGTTGTCAGTTGTTTATGAACGTAGATGTTGTATGTGGCATTTCTGATTTATATTTTTCAGTATCTCAATTTACTAAGATTTTGGCTGGCAGAGAATAATCACTTTAATTTGTTTAAATAATCATAAACAGACATGAATGAACAATACGTATTAAGCGGAAATAATGTTTAGAATAATGTTATATCAAAATTCTTTGCGTGGGTTGTATTATTAACTTGTCATACTTATTGCCCGTTCGATATCAATAACAATTGAATCTGTTATGAATTATTAATTTCTCATTAGCTTTATACTGAAACTTGCAAGGAACGTTTATGATATTTACCCGTATCGAAGCGATTTTTACTAAATCAAGTATGTTTCAAGGCCTGGGTTCGGTAATATTAAACATTAATGTATCGTATGCAAGTACAAGTGAATTAATTTGTTAGATAAATTAAATCGCGTCAAGCGTCTGAAGCATAATTGCGGTGACCCAGATCCGCCCGCGACATTATAACAAGGGGCTTGCGAAAAGAGGACGGGTTAGGGATGAAATGTAAAATATTAATGTGGAGTTTTCAAATTTAATTTAGCATGTCAACCTTTCGTTTTGGGTCGTCAAGCGTGGCTACTTTGAAACGCTTGTTTTATTAATGTTAATGTCATAGTGACACTTTCATGTAACATTCATCTACCGCATCAACGGCTTTCCTAAAGATTAATCAAGCTCTAGAAAACTTACGCGCATTCCTTGGTATACGAAATTATTTTAAAAGAAAGGAAACCCGGCCTGAAGATTCGTGTTCAAAAATATCCTTGTGAATTATGAGTTCAGTCCGAATAATTACTCACTCATAAATTGTACAAAAAGCGTAATTCGATCTTGACCTACATTTTGTTTCTTTTCTAGTAACTGTTTTAATTTTGTTTGAAATTTCGGTTCAAGCGAAAAGTGGACCGTAGAATAAAAGCCGTATTAGCATTGATTGACGTTAATTATAGCATCTTGAAACGTAAAAAGAAAGAAAGAAATACTGTTGGTTTTTATTTGGTTTATTTTAAAGGATTACGCACGAGAGAAAAATATTAAATTCTGATAAAAAGCTTTATATTATGTCTCTATTTAATGAGTGACGTATTTTTTACATGCATATAAAATAAGTTTAACAAAATTCATTCTGGAAAATATAAACTCATTAGTTTGTCTTGTCTGCTCTAAGTCTGCTTTTTTCCAATTTATTCAAAGTAGATAAGCAAAACTCGTCTCCTTTTTAAGCTTGTCCATACTCCAATCATATTAGATCGATAAGCAATCAAAATTTTTGATTATGGCTTTAATTTGGCGCAAATACTTGAGATTACAATATTCGGCGCGGAAATTATTGAAACCCATATTTAAAGGCTGAAAAATGATTGATTTTATTGATAGAGAAATTGAGAAGATTATGCAATTAATTGCTTTTCAGGAAAGCGTCATAAGTATAAAAAACATCTCGCAGAAAATCCTTTAATTCTGTTAAGTGAACATATTCATTGTTACCAAAAAAAAGATAATGCAAGTACAAGTATAATATATTGCGTTATAAATTTCGTTGGCAGGAAATGTCTGCATGTAAAATATAAAAGGAAAAATGCGGAAACTAAATTAGACGAAAATGATAAGGAAGAGGATGTGGGCTTTGTGTAAAAACCGTATGAATATGGCTTGCTTTATCTAATACAGCGAGGAAATTTAGTTCATTCGCAATACAATAGATTACCAGCCTGCCAGCGTATCGATTTGTTTTGCTTAGTACATTCGAGAGCTTTAAGTCAATAAGGATATTGAACATTCATTAAGATAATTGTTTTATTTTTTAGTTATAAAATTATTACGCTTGTAAAACATTTGATAAGTCACTCATTTAGAAAAAGCATGATTTTCCTAAAAAAACTTGCTAATATATTATAATATATTTATTTTATAGCAAAAAGTCTAGTAAGACCTCTACCATTTCGATACCACTTTGGTTGCCGGTCAAAGATTGCTCTTTAAAATTTCAGGTCGCCTTTTGTAAATTTCCAAATGTGCCTTTTAAATGAAATGAAACATATATTGAAACTTTTTAAATCACGTAATATGTTCACGTCTTAACTACAAAATAGCAAATACACAAATACATAAACCTTCCGTACCGGTGGATACATCATGCCGTAGTTAATTAATAGCAATTAGCTGAGTGCCTTATCCCCAGCAACGTCTCCGGAGATCGTACAATACACCTCCGTAAAGCCGTAGGGCCCTCGTCGACAGCTGCATAATGCTTCCGCCTCGTATGAAGTCATTTGAGATTCCATTTGATATTCCCGTCTAGCCAATCAAATAAGTTAGCTAAATAGTATTCTACTGTAGGTGATTTATGGTTGTACCAACATTGTTGGTTGTTGGCTGTTGGTCCAACAATTTTAACTAGGTTAGGTCGGGCCTTTGGGACTAGAATCAAATAAGGTCTTTAAGCTGCTAAACAAAAATTATCAACAAAAATATGATACTACTTAAATTTACTACATAAACATAAAGATGCAACACAGTATAGTATAGTTAATCTCTTTCGTATGAAAGCCTTAAGAGATAAACGTAGAAAAATCTTTGTATAAACTTAAAAGTGCAAATAACTCAAACTAAGGCAAGAACACGGCAAGAACAGATAAAATCTTCTTACAGTTTTACGCTTTCACTTTAAAAATTACAGATAGTTCCATGTTTATCTTACTCGTAAGTATTAGGTTTTCTGTTTAGCCTGTAACAAGCTAAAGTTCGAAGGATGCTGTACTTACTTTTTTCTTTCGAAGTTAGACATCTTTCGTACGGGTGGTTATACTAGATATGTTTCGCAGTTTTATTTGCAATATTTTATGTTAATACTAATAAAGTGCTACAATTTAAATTATATAGAACACGGTTATTGTAGTGTGTTTAATTAATTAGTATGGCAATATTAATCGTCATAGATAATGCTTTAAAACCATAAACATTAATGTTAAGTTATGCCGAATGTTATGAGTTGTATACTGTCAGTAGTGCGTCCGGGAGCGGCGCCTGTGCGAGTTGTGCGCACTGATTGATAGCAATGCAACATAGAATATTGATAATTAACTTAATCTTGATGATTCTCTAACATATATAAGTATATGTACCTATATCATATAAAATTTCAATTAAAGACAAGTCCGCATGTATAACATATTCGGTATTATCTTCAAATAGAATTTAAAATAGATTTATTTTCGTGTCATGTAATTAAGAACTTATTTATATAGTGGAATGAGTCATAATTAAACTAGGCGTTTTCAAGTCCCGCTTGGCACACAGCCCGCCCAATCGAAATCTCGCAATCTTAAAGTAATTGTTGATTCCGGCCCTCTTATTGTTAATTAATTTATAATTAATTCGTAAACTTTGGTCTTTCGGCATGCAATTCTTGAACTTTGTTGGCATGTAGTTGGTAATTCTGTTTTGTATAGTATATTTTGTTTTCTGATTAACCTTATTGAATTAATTTTGATATTATGTCTAGAGGGTTACGTTAACGGTCACTTTTGTCATGTTATATAAGTTTATATACGTAAAAAGATGTATTTGTGTGATTTAAAAAGAATTTTAAGAATTTCATACAATGCTCAAAGTTTTTAATACCTAACGGTTATAGATCCATCACTTATTATAACCGATCTTTGAAATCAGTAAAAGCAAACCAGTTTTAATTTATCAGACAATTTAACAGAATATACTATAAGAGGCTAATGTATACCTCTCACTGAAACAATGGAATGTCTAGAACTATCGCAGTTTAAGCATTATTGAGCACACTAGGATATCAATATCAATCGGAATCTGACAAACCGAAGCCACTATTATTTGAATTTGCATGAGTTAACAACGGCACACGAGAATGTTTGATATTCAGCCGGAATTAGATACTGTCATTATTATTTACCTATTTGGCGGTATTAATTGGTGATAATTATGGTTTTTATAATTTCAGAACTATAGGTAACAATTTTAAGCAAAATAATAAACGCGAATGATGAAAAGTCCTCAGTACATATTCTTGTTTTACATTTTCTGTGCTAAAAAATTCCATGGGCACAATAATAAAAATCGCTGCACAAAGAAATATATCTTTCAAAATTTATATCAAATATTTTTGTGTGATTAACAACAAAATACTTTTCAAGTTCCGTGCCGCTATTATTTGATGATCAATGTATTAAAATAATGGATTGTTATAATTTAATTTTTGAGTGAGCGTTAAAATTCTAGCAGTATCTAACAACGCCTACGCAATATAGGATGTTGGACTGCTTGTTCATTATAGGAAAAAAAAATTATTTTTAACTAAATTTATAAATACGGAATTATGAAATATATTTATTTATAGCTTCGATAGGGAGATTTAGATGGTGTGAGATCAGTTATTAGCTGGAACCTAATAAGTTATAAAGGCTTTGTCCCAATGTACTATTATGTAAACATTATCTGTGCTGAAGCTTCGTTGCAATGTAGCTTACCTAACCATAGTTGACCAGAAGGTATTAGTATACATCCATCACACTTGTTACTTGACAAGAATAGTTACAGTATGACTGAATTGTCAATATCAGGACTAGGTACGATGTAATATGAGGCCACGTTATTAAAACTGACATGATTACCTATGTAATGCGGCGTCCTTTTTAATTTTTATTCCGTATTATTATCGCAACCATTAAAACTGTGATTGACTGAATATTTCCGATATACACCCAACTAGACTGAACCGTCATAAGCGGTATCAACTACGCACAGCACTTTTGTTTCACACTGATTTAGCTAATGGCCGGAGGTCCGCTGCATTGTCATTTGTTAATCAAAGTTAAAATAACACGATTACTTACGCATTCATCAGACATGGACATGTATCATGACAGGAACTAGCGGGATAGTCCCGTCTCCGTATGACTGAACTGTCATTAGCAGCATCGGCCAGGCCTGCCAATGTAATTCAGAACCAACACTTTAGCTAATGGCCGGAGGTCCGTTGTCCGACCCAATGAAGTTTACGCTCAACCCATTTACTTACAACTTTGTGTTACATTAATACAGTTAACGATTGTTTAATAGCAAATGTAGGATTCAAAGTTCAAGACATTTTAAGTTTTGCAGAAAGACTTAAAGTGGGAAATTAAAGGTGGTTAGAACAGTGGACACCTAGTTAGAGAGTATTGAAAGTTGTATATGTATAATATAATAAAATAATTATATTAAATCATATTAATTAACGAGTAATCTCTTTATTTTTTTAATGTGGTTTTATTTTAAAAGAAGCACATCCATACTAATACGAATATTATAAATGCGAAAGTAACTCTGTCTGTCTGTTTGTCTGTCTGTCTGTCTGTCTGTCTGTCTGTCTGTTACGCTTTCACGCCAAAACTACTGAACCGATTGTAATGAAATTTGGTACACAGATGGTCTAGAGCCTGAGAAAAAACATAGGCTACTTTTTAACTGGAAAAAAGGGGTTCAAAGTTGATATAAAATTCCACGCGGACGGAGTCGCGGGTAACAGCTAGTAACCTATAAGTAATATTAATACATCTGTTTATATACTAGAATATTATCGTAAACGTTTAAGTGAATATGTAATCCGAATAATTGATATTTCGCAAAATAAGATAAAATAAGAACATTTTAATTATACAATTTTTGTAAGAGATACGGTACGTCCTCGTTATTGGGAAAATTATTCGACGAATGTAACGCGAATGTTGAGCTAAACGGGAGAAACGCCAATACCACGAAAAGGACCGTGAAAATTAATTGCACGCGTTGAGAAATACACGGCGCACATATCGATCGGTTCTACTCCAAACATTTGCTTCATACGAGTACCTTGTGCGGGGCAAAGTGGGTAAGTGCCGGTGTATTTGCATATTGAAGCCCCAACTCATTCTAAGTCCAATACACGACATATTTGGGAAATGTGCAAATTGTTGATGCGAGATATGTTATAATGTTTAACTTTGAAACATTTTGATCTCTATGTATTATATATGACGTTGAAACCCTACCTATATTGTCATTTAGATTTTTGTTTAATAATTATAGAGTCTATTTTATTAAAATAGCAATGTAAATAATATGAAACAAACATGAAAATATTCATCTATTTTTCGCTTTACAAATTTAAGTAATCCTTAGCAATATTTAGGTAATATTCACACAAAAGATTAAATAAATATTTCTGCTTGCCACGATTAAAATGAAAAGCCTAGCATTGAATAATATTGTACAGAACGTTATTAACTTAGTTATGCAAAGTGGTGTGTGGTTCCAAAATATGAACGCGCTCTAAAATATTATAATTTACTTGTTAATCTACATAAAGCAAGCTAATATCATCTTTATTAGCCTAAATATATGGCTCATAATGTGACGACGTGGTCACTGTTACGATGTGTCCCAAATATAATTAGCACACGAATAAAAATTGCTACGAAATATTAGGGAGTGAGTATACGAATACAATGATAATGATATCGGTTTCTTTGCAAATGTCATATCTTTCGTTATTCAGTTGTTGTATCCATAATTTAAGGGTGATACTTTCGAATAATACCAAGTTATTTCTAATAATTATTTTGTTGATACTATTATTCTTTACTTCTTATTAGCGCTATATTAGATTGAGTAACCTTTTATGTTTTAATTTTTATATATGTTTTTATGTTATCCAATTAGAGATAGACCTCGAAAGCATGTCTGATATAATATGTGTGTTCGTTTAAAAATAATGATGAAATGTTATATCTCACAACACAATATTTTCATGCTATTAAATGAGGCCTTAAATTTTGGCCGTGAGATGTACTGAATATCCGAGCTTAATGAAGCTGATGTTCAAGTTATTAATATAAGTTCTTGTTCAGCTAAAATTTGTATCGGCAGGTTTTTGGAATATATTTCAGTCATGATAAAATTATTAAGCATATAAAACTACATTAAACACCAAGTTTTGTTATTTGATTCGTATTAAAATGAATTACGCTTAATTATAAGAATCCTCAAACGTTTCGATGAATATTTAATCTTTAACAAGACGTATAAAGGTCCAAGCTTTTAATTGATTATTATATTGATTATATTATTGTTTTCTAGGTATAGGACTACTGTGTTGTGTTTGAAGTCAAAAGTCAAAGAAATTCCTTGAAAATTTACTTGTTAACAGTTATAAAGCTTTGATTTCATGTTCCAAGAATTGAGGCAAGAGATGACATATTATAGAAAATGATTTGTCGGAAAATTCACTATGTGATTCTGTGAAACAGAATCGCAGAAAACATTTGCAGTGCAGTAAATATTCTGAAAATAATTTTGTGTGAGATTTTTCAAATAATTTTATCTAACGAAAACTTTTCTCTGTAATTAATAAGTATCGAACTTGTAACTGGAATTGATTTACACATAATATATTATGAGCAAAAATTAAATCATGTTTTATTAAATATTTTTCTATTAATCTTGTTTTAAAGAAAACGATTCATAAACAATTTTAGGTAGGTATAGTAAGAATAAGTTTGAATCTGTTTAAGTGACGTAGCAAATATTCAAATAGTCGTCAAAAGAAATGCAAAGAATCTCATTGACGATGCAGCACGAGTTAATTTTACACTGTCTGTTTTGTTACCGCTCGCGGAGTTACAGTTGAAAGTTTACAACTGTCCAACTTTGTGCATTTTGCAGTGAAAGAGTCGAACATACTCGATCATTGATGGCAGACGCACGTGCCCTAACTTTGCATTATTTGTGCGAGATTTATAGCTCTAAAACACCGTCTGTAAACTTGCTTATGACGTTTATATTGCAACTAGCTGTCTGCAACTATTTACTTCATCTTCAAGCTAATTAAATAAACTATTTAATTTGCTTGTTATAGTGTTTTTTCTTATATTATTGTTGATTAAAGTAATTTAATAAAATTACACCTTTAGTTGCCATATTTCAACTGTTAATAGAATGACCAACTTGGAAAATTTTAAACTTACGTGTGACACATATTAATAACTTTATAAAGTTTCATAAAATAATGTATAAATAACTCAAGTGAAAATTCTATTTTGTATATACAAAAACATATTAAAGTTTGAAATAGGCTTGTTGTTTTTCCCGTTTATCGTACACTTCTGAGGGAACACCTTATGTTTCCGGATAAAAGCATGTGTCACTCTTCGTCCCATAAACTATTCAGAGCAAAAAATCACGACTATATTTAACATCGTCGAGTCCCATATAACAACATTAAAATGGGTAATATATATTTTAAACATTATAAATTCAGAAGAAAAAAGTCCAACAAATTTTAATTAGTTTCTTAAATAACAAACCCAAATTATTATAAAAATACTCAGTTTTTAAAACAATAGAACCTTAAAATTACACCTGAAGCGTTTCCTATTCACATAGAACAATTTTTATGATTTCCTTGCATGATTTTGATATACATATCTTACCTGCGTTAGGCACGTATAGCACAGAGTAGAAACGCCTGCACTCGTTCGTCGCTCCAGCTGCTGAATTATTTATGTCCTCCACGGGCACATGATACTCTGTGGCACGTACATATAACTAGCAAAGAACTTTGAAAAGTAATATATTACCAAGCATGTGTAAGGTCGATGGGGAATTATAGCTGTTAGTGGTATTGCTGCAAGCACGCTTTTGTGCTAGATTTATTTAGTTCTTTTTTAATATAATCTGCTCTGACAGGCTATTTTTTGCGTCAGATTGGTATAGAATATAACGTATTTACGTTTCATATTAATAATGAAGGTGTTAAAGAAAAATAAAATTTCCATAGTTTTTAAAATATATATTATGTTACTTTAAAATAATTTAGTAATGGAACTCACAAAAAATACTGTGTTGCATCGTGTACAGCTGCACCGATATCTGTTACTCTTTTTTTCTAAGAATATGTTTCACTTGAAGTACGTAGGTGGTTCTTACGCAAAAAGGGGGTAGGTTTTAGGTAGGCACAAGGTTACAGATAGGATGGTCGTAAAATATATTTCGTTAAATATAAAAACATTATCTACGTAAACATTTCTACTTTATTTGGTTAAATTCAAAAGCATATATACGTTAAAGCTCTAATAGGATTCAACTGGGAAAATATTTTTGTGTTAGTTAACGCGAAACGATAGCTACCTCGTTTTCCGTCTCGGAAGAGATTATATCGATAAGCGCACTCTGTATTATATGGCTGCGCGTCACGCTACCCCACAAGTGGAATTTCAAACAGTTACGCGACTTTTAAATGGTTATCCATAATTTTACTCGATGAGCTTGCATGGATTAGTATTAATTTATTTTCTGACTTCTGAAACGCGTCATATAGGCGTATTTGAGTAAAAAAAAAATTAAAACTGTTATCAAAAACAATACTAATTCCAGTCCAATTGAAGTGCGTTTTAGATCAGTTTTATGTATATAATGCGAGTATTCGCAAATATTACTAATTGATTATTTAGGACGCCTTTCTGATATGTTTACTGTGTCTATTTTTGATGACATAAACTATAAATAAGTAATGTTCCTCAAGCTTATTAATACCTGTTAGCAGAAGTAATAAAACAGCCGGAACTTAGCTGAACAAACGAACTTCACAAAACCACAATTTTGTGCTAATCATTTGGGGTAAATTTAATAAAAAGTGAAAAAGCGTTTTCCCGTTTGTACGTCGAACGTGAGTTATTGCGGGCGTGACACGAATTTCAAACAACACTATTTTCATACAGACCCGGTACAAACTATCTGCAATTCTTTGTCTGAGGAAGTATTTATTTAAATGCCGAGCCGTAGTCAGCGCCTCAGGTATACTGATAATATGATTTAGTTCTTAGTGCCAATTACTAATGGCGCCTCCATTCAAGGATAGTATGATTTTTAAATACTATCTGCATACAATTATAACTTCTTCTGAATCAGCCCTTTAGTCTGAGTTTACACGTTTTTAAACGATAAGAATAATAAAGATTTATAAATAGTATTTTTACTATCTATAAAATCATGATGAATTTGAGAAATATTTGGTACCAAATTTTATTATTATATATAAAATATATTTTGTTTTATACAATAACGAGAGGCAAACCTTAGAATGTTATCAGAGTTACGTACTATAAACGTGAGTAAAATGCAAATAAATAATATACTACAGACGATAACGCGGTTTATAGAAATTTAATATAAAAGATATTGTGTTAATGGTGTTTCGTTTCAGGAATATCGTCGTATAATACACGATAAAAGAGTCATATCCGTAAAATAATGCGTACTAAAAGGATTTACTTTACGTGTGTTGATCTGGCTCATATAGCTCGTTAATATAACTGAAATATGCTATGAGATTCGTAGTTTTTGTTAACTTCCTTCCTTTTTGCAATATAATATATATTGTAATAATATAACTTATACCAACACTGTTTATGAAAGGTTAATAACCTTGATAATGTTGTATATTTAAAATTAATCATCACTACGACGATAGTTACTTTATAATGAAATAGTTATAAAATATTTACTTACGATACATTTTTAAAAGTATTAATACAATTTATAATTGTAAGATATTGGATTCAAAGTATCAGCTGTCCTTCCTGGTGCAATATTGGTCCTCGATATTGGCAATGCGGCGAGAATAATAATAAGTTGGTCTCGCTGTTCACGTCCAAGAAGTTTTTCTACACGGAATAGGAATTACTATTGCGATGGAATTTAAACGTTGTTTGTTCTGTAAGATAGGAAAGGGTTAGGATATTTAAGAAATGTTTCAATCGTCAATAGAATGTCCAATAAGATTTGAGACGAAATCTCACTAGTGGCATTTAATGTATCTCACGAGACAAAGTACCTACACATATACATGTCAATAATTAAATAGCCTTTTTAACTTTTTGTTTATTAATCTTGACTTGTCAGTAAATCTTAAGGGAATAAACTGTAAAAAGGTCAAACGTACGCGTCAAATAGTTGCATTGACGCCGTTGCTTGCCAAATTTGGGTAGTCGTTCTTTCATCTGACTGGGCAAGGATAGTTTCATGGTTATAAGATACATAATGTAAGTTTCATCCTCAAATTTCATATGAATATGATTTCGTAGCTCTGCTACACTGTAGAACTGGTGCTACGTCTATTAATTAATAAGTATTTACATTACACGTTACTGTATTGAAGCATAAATGTAGACATTAAATACAAAAGAATTTTTTTAAATATAAACTTACAACAATACATAAATATATAAATAGTTGAATATCGTTTTCATAGTTTAGCACATATCGGTATGTCATGAATGTAATTTTTAGATATGGTATTAAAAAACCAGTAGCCCAGCCATGCCGTTAAGTTACAACATAATAATAAGCGCTTTGTCTATTCAATAACGTAGCGAATACATATATACAAAGAGTACTAATATATAGGATATAAAATTAGAAAGTGGAAGTTTCCCCTCAGTCTAATCCATCAAGTACACCTATCTTGATACATTACACGTGATCGAAAATAGACGTAACAATAGGGTTTCGAGTCTTGAACTCTTGTACAAACTGTACTCCTATATTGACTTATTACGCCGTGTGACGCATGTCAACATTGTCGCATATGGTAGACACTGTTGATATTAGCTGAAGCTGTTAGGACTGCTGTATCAAATTATCTTACGAGATATTCGATTCAATACAACGTTGCACATTTATTTAGTTGTATGAGAAACTAGCTGTTACTCGCGGCTTCGTTCCCGTCGGATCTATTTCTATTATTATGTTATAGTGAGTCAATCTTTAAAGATAGACATATACTGTCGCGGACTTTTTTTTAGATCATTTAAAGAGAAATAATTCTGTCATACATATTATTTTTGTATCTTGAACCGTTTTCGCAGCGCACGCAAACGAAGCCCTCAAAGATGAATAATAGTCCCCGTTTTTCCATATTTTCCATTATATCTTCGCTCCTATTAGTCGCAGCGTGATGTTATGTTGCCTAAAGCCTTCCTTGATAAATGGTCAATTCAATAAAAAAAGAATTGTTCAATTCGAACCAGTTGATCCTGAGATTAGCGCATTCAAACAAACAAACAAACTCTTCAGCTTTATATATTAAGTATAGATATAGATGGACATTTTGAATTTGTATTGCATTTTTTTTCATAAATAACTATTTAAGCCCATTTGTTAATTCAGTAAAAAAGTATACAACTTAAAGGTAAGGTATTATTTTCTTAACACAACGGTTCATTCGATATAATATGATGTTTAAATGCATACATTACTATTCGATATGAGACAGATTGCGTTATAATCCACTATTCTGCTCAGCGGGTGTGAGCTTTATGGCATTAAAATGAAGAGAATTTATCAAATATTAGTTCTATATCTTGATTTATGCGCTTCGCTTACCGCTGCGTGCGAATTATTATAGTAGCTTACGCGAAACACCTGTGTTTCTAATAGCTTAATATACTCGATCCCATATTTCATGCGAAATCGTGATGCGTTATGCTCATCCATGTAGAATTATCTACAGCGAGAGGGAACTATACAAACGGATCGATAAGTTGTATTTCGTACATGAGAGTAAAATTGGCTGCGGTTTTATACTAAATTATTTGCTATACAAATATGGTCACAGTACCAATAGAACATGTATTTGTATATGTAACGTTTAGATGCTTAATTCGCAGAATTGTTGCTTGTATTTGGATTTATATAAGCCATATCGTTATATAATCTGGCTTCAGTATTAGCTTAATATCTATTTTCGTTTGTGTTTACTTAACAATTATCTGAAATATTTTCAGTTTTAAAAATAAGAAGACAATGTTATTTTTCATATGGACAGCATTATAATAGAATAACAATATCAGTAGGATTATGAGGATCGTGATTTCGCAACATCGCTCATTTATTGAAGCTTACAAAATAATGCTAAGAATAAGTTTCGAACGATGTTAAATGCCAAGAATATTTGGAGTCTTTTTTATTTAATTTTATAGTACAGTATATTTAACGGTTTAAACATATATAATTGACATTGTTGTTGATTGGATTCAGAAATGTATTGCACAGAAACCTACTAAATTATTAACTATTGTCTTAAACAAAACGTCTTACGAACGTCCAAATGCACGAGATGAATAACTAGAAATGATTATACCAGGTTATACACTTTCAATCATTGAGAATTGATTCGGTACGGAATTGCAGGCGGAAATACCGAATCAATCTGGATAGTTTAACGATGATGGCACGGCATAACGAACGCTGTAAACTACACTGCCTTGCAAAATATGAACTTGTTTAATACTGCGAACAATGGAATAGAAACAAGGCCGGGCTGGGCTGCCGTCAACAGATTCTAAGAAACATCGTAATATAGAAAATTCCCAGAATTTCTTACATATTAATTATCAAAAAAGATTGCATAGTCACAAACATAGAGCACAAAATGTTCAATTAAGATTTCTGTGTAAAATAGTTTGACTGAAATATTTTGTAAAAAAAATATTATTCAGTAAACACAGTTATTTTAAGACTATTTGAACTTTGAATTCATCACTGCACAATATAATTAAATACAAAATCAATTCTTTTACGTTCTTTCATTAATTGCCTAAATTTTGTTTTGTTCTAGGCGTTCGAGTGCGGGTTTACTGGCACCGCAGTTGGCGTGCCAGAGCTCACCAGGTCCTACAGCTACAGCACCTCCCCTTGCTCCAGCCTCTCCACCTCGGATCGTCTCAGCACCGCCAGCTCCTGTACCACCCCCTGAACCTATACCGCAACCAGCCCAGGAAGACGGCGTAAGATTAAGAAGAGTTCACACTGTCGCCGTCAGAGACTATCTGAAAAGGGAGACACAGACATTCTTCGGGGTACAGAAGGACAATGAAAGGGAACAAAGGAGGCTGTGGCATGAAAGGCGGAGACGACACGCGGCGAGGGCGCTGGGTGACCTTAGAATCGATTTACCTCCCGACTACCATCCTGACGATGACGATATTAGGTTAGTTACCTTGTCTTTACTTACCTAATCTAGTTTTCACACCTACTCGTAATACTATATTGTTTCAGATGCATAGGTTTTAAAGTATGCGCTATAACTGAGAAAGAAAATGAACGCGTTATCAATGACGTTGCTGTTAACTATTAATATCTCAGCTAATTCCTGAGTCAGAAGTATGAAGTTTGCATTCACGAAACGCAAACTTTGTCACTGCTGTATGTAGGTTAGGGAATTTTCGCCAACTTTCCCAAGACCGTGGCGTTTAGTATGAATTATCGGCTAGATAAAGTTGATTTGTTGTTTATACTTTAATCATAAATTTTTAATCTAGATGCAATTTCGCAAGCCAAATAAATTTAACAACGCTCTAGAAACTAAATGTTAAAACATAGATTAATAACACCTTGAACCGCATTATAAACATATAAAGTGAAGCCGTTCTAAGTAGATAATTTTGTCTACTTACATAGATTGTCGCTGCAGTGCATCGCATAAACATTCATAAGTTTTTCGTAGAATTTAATTTTATACATTTAAAAGATAAATTTCTGATAGCAGCTCTTATCGGTGTGCTTGTGTGCGTGTCCGTAATAAGACCGTGATTTTAACACCTGCATATATACAGTTTTAGCTTCACTTAAGGCGGACCGATATATAATTATTAAGGGACTATGGTTAATATGAGAGAGTAGATGATAAATAGATCTTAAAATTCTTTTCACTATACCTTTTTTTCTATACAAGAAAGAATATGGATATTTTTCCTTTACCTATGTCAGTGCTAAGCTTCTATAGAGCGAACATCACCGTATGTTTTATTAAATATTTTACATGACAACAGCACGAAATACGATTTGAATTCTATCACAAACGTGTAACTGGCCACAAACATTTGAAATCCCATTTTAAATTCAAACTGCGACAGGAGCGAAAATTCTGAAATATCTACTTACTTTCCATTTGAATGGCGTTATCAGAATGCTCGAGAATTTTCCATCCTGAAGCTCTGGTCGTTGCGCTGATAAAAAATTCGACTGATCATCGAACTTTTTGCATTGGATCGCAAAATGATTACTTCGGATCTTTCAATACCTACCATTCATATAATATACGAATATAACTTCCATCGCGTTTCTTATTCATTGCAAAATAAGATTCATAAAGCTACATAAACACAGCTTTAAAAGTTGAAATGTTTAAAATTTCTTTTCAAGCCGCATTATAATCGTTCGTCACGCTGTATGATTCCATGACGTTAAATGCATGAAACACAATTATGTCATTTCATTTAACTGTAATGAGGGTATATTAAAAATTATTTGTGTAATTGCAACCTCTTTAGAGCAGTTAAAAGCGATCCACTAAAGCTGGATATGATAAAGTATTTCTACTATCTAAAGAAGGCATTTTGCGCTGGCACGTTCAGAAATGAATTGTCGAGACGTGGGAGTGGAGTCGAGTAATAAAGAGAGTTTAAACGTAATTTATGTGTATTTACGCTTGTTCGCCCGTTATTCGCAACTATATGATTTAATAAATACTACACTGTGATGTCTCGGATGTTAGTTTCGATTTCAATTAACTTAAAAATTATATTCTATTCTTGGTGAATTGACAGTGCTGTGTTGCCACAATTTTGTCAATGTCTTGTTGTGGGTAGAAATTTAGAAACATGTTATTGGAAATGGTAAGTTGTTATGTTACTTTAAGCTTTACGTAATCGGATTATGGTGTATAATTAAGGTTTTTATTTTATTTGTAGCTGTGTTTCTCGCTGAAAAATCGTCCTTTAAGTTTAATTTGCCCTAGCTGATCCTACTTCCGGGGCTTCTTAATTGCTAAGCCGCCGTAGTTGTGGATCATTTAATTTTCCAATCAGCATAATCTCAGAAGCTATTATATTATTATAATTCATAAAGGGTGAATTATGCAATTTGTAATTGAGTATGTAGCTAGCAGTTATTAACTGTATTTGAACCTAACCATGACGTGATGGACGTGTTATCTAATGCGAAGTTGCAGATCTATATAAGATCTTTCGTTTTTAAATTAAACGAAATCGTATTTAACACGTCTGATCAACTTTATCTGGACTGATGGAAAAAATACTTTATATCTCGTTATTGTCCCGGGAACGGGACAACGTGGGTAGTCGCGGGGCACGGCTAGTCAAAAATAATTATCAGTAACAAAATCTTGTTTATGAGTAGGTAGTAATTGTTACGTGTGTTGCAGTATGTACGGTGCATCGGGCGCAGCTCCCCGCGAGGCGCGGGGGCGCCGCGAGCGGCCCGACGTGCTGCCCGCGCCGGCGCCGCTCGACCCCGCCGCCCCGCTGCCCGCCCTGCCCGGCAAGGACAGCGTGGCTCGCCTCACGCTCACGGGACTCTCTTATGTTGTTACTGTAAGTATCGTTTATACGAATTTGTTAACTAACTTCTAAAAGAGGACATTAGAAGGCAGAAACCCTTTCTTGTCTCCATTCTGCTTGCTTGATAAGTAGTAGTACTTTAGTGGGAAATGTGGAACAAAATTTATATCTATATTTTATAGTCCTCTGCTGAAATTATATACTTATACAGTATAGGATATTTATTCTTTCCTTGAAAACTCTTATGCTGTTTTCTTGGACGCTTAAACAGTAATGGATTGTTGTGATTGATTGCTCTGATATCCAGTTCTGGTTTTTGAATTCTTAAGTATTCTTTTGTTCCGTCATCTTGTTACTTGTTAAGTCACAGATTTAATTTTATCATTCATATCTTGTAGAATAGACGTTATTATCTCGGTCATTTTCTCATCTAATCGGTAAATTTGGTGCGAATTAAATTTTGATTATACTTCTAAATGTTTTATAGTCCATCCGTACGATTAATCGTTCTTCAATAAATTTGTGTTATCCATTATTCAGGAACTTTTTCCATTATGAGATCATATTATTTTGATGGGAGGCTAAAATAATAATTATTTATTTCAATAACAGTGAGTTATGCAGACATTAACTTTGCTAACTTAATTTTAACTTGAATTCGTCGAATGATTATAATTTTTATTCCTGCTTAAATTGCGTCACGTAGTATGGACTCGGTTCGCGTTTTTACCGAGGTTTTGGGGAAAACCAATTTTATCTAAACATATGTAAGGAACAACTATTTCGTCTTGCTTTAGCAAAATTATCATCTTTCACAAATTTCTTTTCAAAACAACTTGAAGCATATTACAATATGTTAATAGTTTAAATTAAAAATATGCAATAAAGGCTTGAGACATAATCAAATGTAATCTGATTATACTTTCCAGTATATGTAGTTTTTCACTTTAGACAGTCGTTTCTTTGAAAGTACGTATTTGTGGACCACTATTCCAGCTCACCGCTGATTGGATTTCCGAATTTCTACTGTACACTGTTTCATATTGTGTTTACCTTTTTCATGTAAATAGTTAAATGTTTTCTTTTGTCCTCTAACTGTTTTGCTATTTTTCTTCACAGTTTGTTTTGTGTACGTGTACGTTGCAAAATAAAGTTTCGTTTTTCTTTTGTTTTGTATCGAAAATGGCAACATTTGCAGTGTTTCCCAAAATTGTAGTTTTCATTCATTTAGCTTTTGGTAACAATTTCTGAGTTTCTGCATTTAAGAGCAATAAACAGAAAATGATATTAAATCCCTGACTTTGTATTATTTCCTAAAATCAGAGGTCTTAAAAAACTAAACTTT
>JADANM010006710.1:4497518-4520644 GCA_026213755.1 Eurema hecabe
TTTCCTAAAATCAGAGGTCTTAAAAAACTAAACTTTGTATTATTTCCCCTTAAACATATTGTAAGCATTTTCATGACTAGTAAGCGTTATGGACAATACTAGCGCCATTAAACTTGAGACATTACTAAGTTCACAATAGTTACTGAAAATGGTTGAGCTCAATAAGATAACAATTATGATGAGGAAGTTATGGCATAACACTAATAACGTACGGGGCTTAGTTTCAAAGACAGTAACTACGGGTTAATCTATTCTACTGGGAAGCTATTATGGCCACAGGTGGCTAAGTTAGTTCGTAACCTAGTTCTGCAGGTTAATCATTTAAAAGTTAACTAAACAACCGCTGTACTTCAATTGTGCATTGTTGAGTGAGCCTGGCTTTGATAATATCATGTGAAATATACATAAGGCTTTTATTGCAGTATATTATATCTAACATTACAGTCGCGTTCCTACTCTACTATGGTAGTAGTAAATAGTCCTACTCCGAAGTGTTATACTTGCCAACTTTACCTACTGCTGCTGCTACCTGCTTTAGCGTAATTAATATTACAATAGCCTAAAGTGCTGTTCACGAATGAAGCTTACATATAATTTAAAAAATATTAAAACAAATAGTCTCTTTTGCTATGTATATTATATGTGGTGATTGATGGTCACGACTTTGATAAACGAAATTTCAATTAATTTGAAAAAAATAAAAATCTATTAATTTTAATAAATTAAGCATTCAGGGACAAAAATATATATGTTACACTATTTATAGTAAGATTTAATGTGGAATTATAATTCATGTTACATACAATTGATTTTATTAAAAAAAAACATAAAACTATTTCACTTACGTACATAAAATATATCGCTGTATCTCATAAATTGCATTTATCCTTGATTGTAAAGAAATATGAATAGTACAAAATATTAGAGTAAGTCATTGCCCGAGACATTTTATTACAATCTGCTGAGTGATAAATAACGTCAAAATATAACATGGCGGCTATATATGAGGTGCTACTTAAAGCCATGCTTTATTGCCGAATAAAATACGTTTTTAAGAAAGTAATTTTATGTGACTCGGTATCAACGAACTCTAGAGAAAGCGAATATTTATTCTGTTCAAGACTTACGAATTGAAATGTCGATACTAAAACAATTTTCGCTCAAGAATGTTGCAAATTACGGACAATTGTAAATATATCTTTTTGTTTGTTTTATTCCCTAAGGTTTTTATTTTAAGACAGTACCATATCGAGTTTTGAGGATATGTGTGTATGGATATTTGTAACTCTTTCACTTTATTTAAAATGAATCTGGCAGAAACTTACCATGAAAATCTATTACGCCTCGATTTACACATAGGACTTTTCTATCCCTGTGTCTCCATATAATTTAAATATACTGGGTGTGACCTTAACTCATTTAACAAAATTTTGTGCTTGCTTGTATAAACTGTGGTAACCTCCTCGTGGTAAACTTGTAGTAACCTCCATGTGATACATTTTTTAATGTTAAATGAGTAGAACCGCTCAATAACAGTGTACCTATAATGTTCCAATATTTTATTATTTGCGTGTCTTCTACCTGCTAGTAAAACGTATTACTTGAAAAAGACAGCCCATTTTTCACCCCAAAAAACTATCCATAATTTATCAAATATGATCCGAATATGCGGTAGACGAATTAGGCAAGCATACTTCCTTGCTATAAATTATAAAAGCGACGTCTTTTGGGATCGACTCGACTCGACCATTATGGCATCATAAATAACCACGTTCACGGCCGTGGTAATATCCCAAAAAGGAACTGAACGATATACAGCCACTCTTCCATAATGAATATACATAATATACGTATACAATTTTAGACAATTCTTTTATGTTCAAGTACATGGTAAAAGTCCAAACTTTTATTACTTTGTAAAGTTCTTTGAAGCAGGATGAAAGGTCAGTTATAAGCTCCAACTTTTCTTGACAAAAATGTAGAAGCCGTATTATATAATAATTAAAATGTGAACGTTATTGAATGGCGTGAATTTTATTTTCTAAATGACTTGTAATTATAGTAAAGCAAGGTAATTGAATACTCTCTCTAAAATACCCTTGTGTTGGCATTTTATTCATAATATGTGTATAGATAAAACTAATTAAGACCTTTTCAGGTCATACGAATGTGTAAACACAAATTGAGTCTTAAGTCTGAGTCTCTTTATAAAAGGCTAAGTTAGCTATTAAGAGGCTCTTTTTTAAATTAAAAGATTATCTGAATTATTAAATTTCCTTTTTCTCTCATAGGCGGTGACCCGCAGATCAAGACAGTCTTCTTCAGCGCAATGGTCACGGTCATTTCGTGCCAGCGCCAGCTCTCCACAAGAGGAGGTGGACGTTGACGACGTGTTCTTCGCACCGACCTCCCTCACATCTCCCCTCAACCAGCAGCACCATGAAGAAATTGATGCTTCCGAAGGACCTAAAGGGTAAGTTGTCAATATAGAAATTATATAATTAGTACATAGATTTGTTGCTTTAAGTTCTTGTTAGACAATGTAAAGTGTATTATTTGAGGAAATTATATCCAGCGAACTAATAACATTTAATCCATACTAATATCATAAATGGGAAAGTGTCTTTCTTTCACGGCGAAACGGCTGAACCGATTCAGTTAAAATTTGTTATATACATAGATGATACCCTGGATTACAACAAAGGATACTTTTTATGCGGGTATTGCCCCGGAAACGGGAACTACGCGGGTAAAACCGCTGGAAGCGGCTAGTATTTACATAAACGTAAAACGCAACAGCAAGACTAAACTTCTAAATTAAATTCGTTTTAACAAGTTGATTGAAACTTCTCTGAAGGAAAATAATATTTATAAACTTCTTTGTCAGCTATATCAAATTGGGGTCACATATACTTTATAGTTTCGACCCAAAAATGCTAGACGATATTTATGACTTACAGATCCCTTATCTAGGAGGGAATGTCGAATAGCGTATGTGTAAGCTTGGATTAACATTTCTCTTATAAATACTTGAATAGTCCTCTCTTTTACTAGATTATACCTAACCTCGCTTTTGACTGTCACAAAACATACCCTTTTAAGCGCACTGACCCCAAAGTCAGTCTTTGATCTTACATTTAATAATTTAATTTATTAAGCATTTGTTAAAGTGACAAAATTCATCAGAAGTATACCAAATAGATATTTCGGTCGATATCAGTTATTATTATATAGGCGACATTTGGTCTACATGTACATTGTACGTGTATAGTAACCAATGTTAAAAGCGGTTTACCTTTGACTTCAAGTTCCTAAAATTAGGATGGACCCTGTGTGACCTTACTTAGTAAGGAGAGAGAGACCTATTTACCTTCTCAGTTAGTTAAATATGTGATGTTGTCGTATTCTACCAAGCCTATTGAACCGTATCTCGTAGATCAAATTTGTTCTCTTTTTTACAACATTTTCTAAAATTGTCTAAGAAGAACTTTTGGTACGCTTCTAATATTATTTTATATGTAGGTACTGGCTTAAAGTAGTTGATATTTTAAACAAAAATGAATATGAATATTACAGTTTATAATTACATTCGTTTTGTGAAGACACTTTTAAAATAAAATTTATTGATATTTAACGAGAAATGTACCTAATTGAATCTTTCATACTTGCAATGATATTTCGGTACAAAAGACGAGGTAGATACTAATTCTATGTGAAGCGAAGTTTTAGTGAGAAACAATCGCAACAAACCTTCGCGTACACGTCACGTTGTTAACTTGACAGATTAATTAACTTTTAATTAAAATTATATACGCGCGTATTCAGGATTCCAATCTCGCCGGTCTTAGAACATGAATATGTAATCGACTTATTTAAACAATGTTCTATAAAGACATGCTTTATATAGTAGGTTCGAACCTGTTTGATGATACTTTTTAAAATTGCTGCTAATGAAGAAGTTATGACTTTCTGTACACGGTTTTTGTTGACGAGGTTTTTCAAATGGACTTTTTAAGTTCGTTACCTCAGAAACTAAACCCACTTTGATGACCCTCTTTTACCTATTAAAAAAAGGGCTTTCGGACTTCTATCAGAATTATCATAAAAATCTTAACATTCGCATTACATATGTTCACGATATCGGTTGTTTTTTTTTGTTAGATAAAACTTTTATTTAATTATGTTGTTAATAATTATAATGTAAATGTTCTTGGTAATAATTTTCACAATCAGATTAGTACAGTTTCTAGTAGCGTTAAGTTGACATATTAAATGAAGCCCCGTTTTATATTATATGCTGTAAACAGCACTAGACTCACGTCTGCCTAAATTAAATTATAAGTATGAACTAGGAAGCGCAGAAGCTTCTTACGCTGTGATAGTAATTTTACTTTGTAATAAGTGTTTATTGCTCCGACAAGTTTCTATTTAGTATGCACTAATGATTACTAACTCGACTCGTTATTGTTCTATGATTATGTTACTTAATAATTGTTTAAAGTTTAGGGCTAAATGTTCTTTGACTTTTGACTTAGCAAAGCATTGTATTAAAGCGCAGCTTTTTCGGTTTTGTAACTTTCTTAGTTTGTATATTCATTTCCATTGTCAACGCCCAAAATGTTCGATTTTGCAACGTTTTATGCAACGTTAATCGAACGAAACTTTGTGTTTTAAAACGTCACCTGAGAATCCATTTGTTGAATTTGAACGCTTTTAATACGTCCGTTAAAAAACTGCGAGTGAGGCTGGAAGATCGACTTTTATTGGAATCACACACTTTTTTTTGCAAATAAAACAGTAAATATTTGGGCTGATGATAAATGCTTCGACGTAAGAAAATCTTTCACCTTCAGCCTTAATGTTACAGCCATATCCATAGTTCAAGGTGACTCGGTATTTATTGCTGGCTGCGAGTAGTAATTACACATGAGCCTGAGTTTAATGTGCTGTTAAAAATATATATTGCTCTTCAGGAAGAAATATGGCAGGATTTCTTGGGATTTATTACGAATAAATATTAAACAGCTTTAAGTTTTGTCTATAATTCAAAACGTAATGCATATTATGTTGGAGTGAAATATGTATAAGAGAATATTACTGTCTATTCCAATTGGATTTTACAGTTTAAGAAGTTTCAAAGATTTCATTACGTAGTTATATAAATATAATGGAAAAAGACGTGAAGTTCTAGTCTTGTATAAGCCAGTTGTCTTTCCACGCCTAGGCACATTTTCATTAAATCTTGTTTAATATACCTTGCCCTTTTAAATGCTATATAATGTCCAGATGAAGGTTGATTGGGTAGCTACGCGTATCTGACAGATATATCACTTTGTCCGAATCTCTGTGACATGGGTCAGAATTGAAGATTTAATCTCCACGAACTAACATATGCGCAACGAGTAATCCAACCAAAACTGTTTCGTGGCAAATTAAAGGCTCTTTAATCTTTTTCAAGGATTTGACTTTGACTTTTCTTACCAATTAACTATTTATGTTATAGTGACATGCGCAAAAACCGTACTATAAATAATTCAATAAAACAAATTCAAATAATTAATAAATAAATAAACTATGCTTTTAGAAGTACGCGCTCCAAAAAATATATATAGAGAAGCATTTTCTGAAACCAAGGAAGGCTAAATTTGAAATATTTCGGTGTATTAGTACCTATGTTGTAATGTAAGTTTGGATGTGTATGATTGTCAAAAATATAACTTAAAGAATGATGAAATCATCATTTTTTCAAGAACGAAAACCAAAAAACCAAATCGTGAAAAACCCTAAATAATAAATGCGTTAAAGGAGAGGCATTTAACCTTTCTCTGAACTGGATCGAGGATTTTCGATATGATATATTCGATGTCGAGAAAGTATATTATCCATGTACTCTTGGATAAATATCTTAAGCGCGATTTAGAACTCGGTGTATTTGTAACTGCTACAACAAAGTAATAAAAAATTATGTTATTATTTCAGAGCGCGATCACCGCTCGGATCTTCTGGTGTGGAGTACAGAAGGCCGGAGCGGAGCGTATCGTGGGGTGCGGGAGGCGTACGGATACACACCCCCATGCTGGAACCTCTGGCAGACAACTCCAATAGGCGACAGTTTGGAATGGGCGTCGTTGGAAGATTCTTTCGGTAAGAGATTTGTGTCACACTTTATTTGAAAGGATTTCAAAGTCAAATTGAACACTTTAGTTCATAAACATATTCAATAAAATTCATATTATCCACTTTCAAATGTAGCAAACAAATCTGAAACATAACATAAATAAACAGTTACGTTATTGTAATTAACATGAGAACTAGAGGACATAATATTTATACATATCATTGCAACATATAAGGAACACCATTTCAAGCAATGATTTGTATCAGTGTAAAAATTTTAAGAAATATCGTATTTATATACTTTTCTAGTCGATTATACAAAGCCACGATTAGTCGATTTAATGTTTTATCCATACAAAATATATAGCATGTTCTTCGCTAATTTGTATCGCGTGTTACTTTCAAACGGTTTTTCATGACACAATTATGTAATAAGTGTGTAAAAGTCAATTGGGACCAAAGCATTTTGCGACTAATAATAATTATGTGAAAGCAGTAATGTTCCACGTTATTGGATAGTTCTAGAACACACGTGCCGTTTTAATACGTTATTGTGGTTTAGATAGACATTCGATTTAAAAGTTGCTCAATGTTAGTCTGGTGGGGTTTTAAAAATTTTTGATTAACATGAAAAAGTACCTATAAACTGAAATAATTAAATAAAGTATTTCTAACAAAAGGGATCATGTAATCTTCACTGGACGGTGAATAATAGAAAATCCTAAGGTAAATTAAATAAATCACAACCTTACTCAAAGGTTAAGTCTAACAGTTTAATCACATCGAGCGTAGACGAGCCTTAGACTGAATTAGGATCTTATTTTCAGTATCGAATGTCTACTCGGTATGTCGTGTACTACGAATCCCTACAAGTGACACCCACATTGTTTACCATGTTTTAATAGAATTAGCCTTTCATCGCTAGCAACTCCCACGCTAATTGCCCTAACAAAATATAGATTTAGCAACTGATATTTATAGTTGTGATGTTGTTTATATAAATGCCAATAAGGGCTTTGAAATCTCAATTTATAATTTTATCAATAATAACTCTAAGCACTGATATTATTACATGAATTCGTTATGTTATACACTTAGATATATTATTATCTATGTATTTAAGTAAGTCTTAATACGAGATGGAGTTGAGAATGTGGACGTTATATTAGCTTAAAGTCGAGTCTCTATGTTACGTTAGTCATTGCAGTGTCTTGAGTAGATCTGTCGTCTTAGACAAAGATTAGAAGTTAAATACACACGTTGAGAAATTACTGCGGCACTCTGTACATCGAACTATACACTAAGTCCCATTTCAAGCAGATGTGCTGCTTACTATTGTTATTCTTGTTATTATTGTCAATAAATAGCTTTGGATGATTGGCTAACTTGTAAAACAGTTGAAAGCTATGACTGTCGGTGGAAAATTTCATAGCACTTCGATTAGATAATAAATAAAATAGATATAAATGACTTTAAATGCTTATATAGATTGCCTAGCAAATACAGAAAATAGATGGTTTTAAAGATTACCTTTTGAAGAAAATCTTTACATCGCTAGGCCATGGAATTTTCGGGAAATTAACCTGCTTGTGAATATTTTAGCCATTACCTACGCCCATGGGTATTTGTTAGTCTAAATATTATACTTGAACAATATAGTACCTTTAACCGTAATTATGTTATATGAAAAGATTTAGGTTGCCTAATAGAAACTTGTTTCAACAAATATCTGTTTTCTACTTACATAATAGTATTTATTTTTATTATCTTGGCCAAACTATACGACTTATTGATAGCCGTTAAATATTTCTCACTAAGCTGCTAATAATTTAAATTTGCATAAGCCCACGACTTAGTAGACACTTATCTATTATATATCTGTATCCCATGTCTGCATAACGGAACTTGTCAGGATTCTATCGAGCACCCATTCTATCCATTATTATAATTATAACGATGACGCGGGTTGGCATTAGAGGAAGGCTTAAATTCTGCCACTCGTATTGATCGTTTTGTCTAAGTATGGCATATGTAACAAAAGTTACCACCCCCGTTTTAGTATGTTCGATTATACGTTATATTAGGAGTTAGTAACATAGAACTAACAGTAAAAGTGATACGTCATTGAACAGATAATTAAATAGATAATAGTTTGTAAAATAGAAGTATTCACATTTATAACTAAAAATTTGTACAGGACTAACGAAAAGCAAGTCTGTGTTCACGAGCCATCGATCTCCAACATCTCTATAATTATTATGTGGCTGCCGCAAAGCCAGCTCTGCCGCTTTTTTAAATTTGACACGCAGTGCGAATGAATCCTCGCTTTGTTCTCAGTTTTTAATTAACAAATGCTTACAATTTAATCCTTTTACTTACTCGTATTTTTGTATGTCAGTAAATTGCACTGCGGGAGGTGGTGTTACGATTGTACTATGCTTTTTCTTTTAACATTTTTATTCCATTGTGTATCACATTCATCTCCATGTGTAATCAGGAATTACCTTAACTCTATTTTATTTTATTTATTTATTTTATTTATTACACACTTTATTATATACACTTAAACATGAATATGATACAGAAGATACATTAGAAGAATTACATATATAAATGGCGGCTTTATCGCTTGGCAGCGATCTCTTCCAAGCAACCTTTAACGAAGAAATACACGAAAGTAGAAAGGCAGTGTATACAAAACAAAAAAAAAAGAGAAACACACACATTATACAGAACATTGGAAAAAAGAAAATATAATAATAACAGTAAGCCTAACCTAAGGCTTAAGTAGTATTAGAATGATAATGACACTTCAGATGAGTTTTAAAAGAAGACAGACTTTGTGCTTTCCGTATATGTACCGGTAAAGCGTTCCACAGTTGAACAGCTTTAACCGATACGGAAGCGTTATAAAATCTGGAAGAGTGAGAAGGAATACGTAAAGTAAGATTTTCATTAGATCGGAGATTAAAACTTGTTGCTGATAGGAACTCAAACTTGTCTTTTAAATAGAATGGGAAAGTAGGGGTGAATAATATGTTGTACAATAGAGAGAGCACATGCATATTTCGACGCATGCGAATAGGCAGCCAATCCAATTTAGTCCGGAACAAAGAAACATGGTCATATTTCCTTAAACCAAATATGAACCGTATGGCATAGTTTTGTAAGCGCTCTAATTTATTTAGCTGATCTTGCGAGAGATTGGAAAGACAAACATCAGCATAGTCTAAGATAGGAAGCAATAAAGATTGAGCTAACATAATTTTGGTAGAAATTGGCAAAAAGTTACGTAATCTCCGTAACTCTGCCGCTGCAGCAAAGAATCTCTTGCTTATATAATTAATATGAGGTTGCCATGACAATGTTTGGTCAAGATGAAGACCAAGACTTTTAACAATTTTACCATATGGAACCACAACGCCATCAACTAAAATAGGAGGAATATTGGTCCAATTTATCCTATTGATGAGGCTGTGGCTACCTACGACAATGGCTTGGGATTTGATTGGATTTAAGTAAAGGCCATAGTTTTTACTCCACTCAGAAATTAATTCTAGGTCTAAATTTACTTTTCTCACAGCAGTATAGAGATCATCAAGAGAAGCTTGGGAATAAACTTGGAGGTCATCAGAAAAAAGGTGGAAAGAAGAGGATAAATTAGAGGTTAGAGTATTGATAAAGATAGTAAATAGAAGAGGCGAGAGAACTCCACCCTGTGGTACGCCAGCAGTGTTACTGCGCCAGGCAGATGAAAGCTCATCGCTTACAACGCGTTACTTGCGTCCCTGGAGATAGCTGCTGAACCAATTGATAGCTGAAGGAGATAAGTTAAAAGTGTGGAGAACAGCTAATAGTACATCAAAGTCTACCGTGTTGAACGCATTGCTGAAATCCAGGAGCGTGAGGATAGTAAGCAATTTATTATCCATGCCCCATCTAATATCATCGGTAATTTTCAAGAGGGCCGTAGTCGTACTGTGACCAGGCCGAAACCCGGATTGAAAGGGACAGAGTAGAGAGTTTTTGTTTAAAAAGAAGCTAAGTTGTTGGTGGATAAGACGCTCTAAAATTTTTGACAGGAAAGGAAGAATAGATATAGGTCTATAGTGAGAAAAGGAGAGAGGGTTACTATTTTTAGGGATAGGAATAACATTAGTATATTTCCAAGACTCCGGGAAAATGCCAGTAGAAACAGAATGGTTAAAAATGTGGGTTAAAATAGGAGAAATAATGTCTAAAACTGGAAGAATCATACTGCGGCTAATATTATCAGTACCAACGGCACTCGAAGAAACTTGTTGAACACACTTCTTAACTTCTCCCTCTCCTCAGCAAATGTTCTAAATGTAAAGATAGAATTTAAGGGTTGAATAGTTGATGAAAGAAAATTTAAAGTACTAGATTTTTTGTTTATATCAAATGGCTTAGAGTTAGTGGTAAAATGAGTGTTCAGTGAGTCAAGGCATAGATCTGGAGGTAAAGAATTACGTGACCTGTTACCCAATGTCTTTAAGAATCTCCAAATTTTTCCGGTATCTCCATTTTCGATCGATGAGTGAATATAACGTCTCTGCGCATCCCTACAAGCCGTATTGCAACGGTTTCTTATTTTTTTAAACATCTCGAGATTACGCGGAGAAGGGTTTAGTTTGTATTTAGTCTTGAGATTAGCTTTCCTGTTAAGTAATGATTTTAAATCACTGGTTAGCCACGGTGCCAGAAGATGTTTAATTTTAACTTCTCTTAAAGGTGCATGAGTATCATATAGCTTGATTATGAGGCTGTTAAAGAGAGCTACTTTTTCATCAATGGCTTCAGTTGTAAGTATTATATCCCAATCAATGTTAAGCGCATCCTGCTGTAGAGAATTTTGATCTATTCCAGCAAAATTACGCCGCATCAAAACTCTGTGCTTCAATTTTGGAATGCGAATATTGTAGGAGAGGTATAGTAAGTCATGGCACGAGAAAGCATCCGCAGTACACTGACCATCTATTATACCGATTTTGATATAAAGGTGTTAAAGACTACTTTGTTGCGCAATCAGTACTACGACGCTTATACCAATATTTGTCATTTATTATAGAATTATTTGGTTGTGATAATAAGGGTTTTGGTTCGTCTGATTAATAAACTCGGTTGCAATATTAAGATTTGAAGTGTAAGTTCGATTGTACTCACACATCTTGTTACAAGTTCAAGAAGTTCGATAGGTATAGTTCGGCTATTATCGTAACACAAAGGTCTCAATATCAGTATAGATTAGTTTCCAACATGCAGGTGTTAAAGGTACTTGACTTCTTGCTAGTCGAATTAGACACAGTCTAGTGACTTTAAATCATCACCCGCCGGTAACGTAATAGTATTGGTTTGATATTTAATCAGGCTTGAAGAGATAGTACATTCTTTGTTTATGCCAATGGGCATTAAGTGAAATAAACTATAATTGAATGATGAGAATGGTTATATACTTTCGCAATTTAATCAGTGTGTCATATAGACTCCAAAATTCTATCTTATCCCAAAAAAACTTTCATCACCAACACAGACTATTCGTTTGAAAGCTACGATATCACAAGCACAAAGAACATATTGAATTCTAACAAAAAGTTGTATATAATAGACTAGAGGATCAGTTATTCTAACAAATATTTCCAAGAATGAGTATAGTAACCGAATATGATCGGATTACAACATTTTACAATGTAATTGTTATTGAAAACCCTGCTTCACAAAGCGGACGTTCTGCGTTGCTTTTGATAGGTGAGATAGATCGATTGCTATGTGGCACATTTGAATATTTTTTCTAAGTCTATTAATATCGTTTACTTCTAACTAAGACGCATCTGTTCTTTACAAAAGAATGGATTCTAACTTCCTATTGTTAAGGCTTTTCAATGATGATGCTATTTGAGGCTAAAATGTTCCAGACGGTCACTACGCAAGTCGATGACACATGAAGGTGAAGTGGCCAGGCAGCTGGATGAGATGACTGACTACAGACCTTACTTCACCTGGTGGGTGAGCACGGTTCAGACAATGGTGCTGCTGTTAGCTCTCCTGTGCTACGGGTTCGGACCCGTTGGCTTCGGACGACACACACATACTGGACAAGTCATGCTGAAAAGCCTTAGTTTGCAGCAGGTATGTTGAATTTCAATAATGTCTTCTTTTTTCTAGTTTGTGTGTATAAGTATATGATTATGTATTAGATGAGCTTTGATCAACGTTGTACGTCTACTGTAAAGTAATATATTATAAAAATTCCTATCAGAGTTTTCCTTTTATAGGGAAGGCAAAAGAGATTATGTATGAGGTATATGCCCAAAAGCTTTATTTAGCCAATTCAAAAATAATTATTCTATAAAAAATATTGAAAATGGAAATGATTTTAATAAAAAATAATTTTGTATCATATCATAACAAGGCTTATAAAAAGTAAGCCTAGACAGCGTAACATGTTAAAACACCTAATCCATGCCTTTAGAGAGTAATGAAGCGTCGACTTTCAGTATCGTTTCTTTGTGGATTTTATTATATCGCGGCTAAATGACGCAAAGCTTTCAGACACAGCGCATTAACCCACATTTATTTGCGAGTGGGCGGTTATGAGACAATATTAGGTTTTTTGGGCCTGTTTCTACACCGACGTTGTGTAGTTTAACAAAATGAATGACTCGCAGTCAATTGTAGCTGAAAGCTACTATGTAGGACATTTTGTCTTTGCTACTTGTGTAACTCTGAAAATTATTGGTACTAAACTAATAACATATTGTTTTGTCTATAAATATGATGTAATTTTTTTTATAATACAGTAAAATCTTACTAGGTCATGACACAGTTTGATTAACCAGAATCTGACCTATTAAACTATGAAAGTATATCTCCGAATTTAGTTTCTGAACAAGGGAAACAATTTAGGGGAAATAGCTGATATAACCATAGATCGTGACGTATCATGTAATCCATCAGTAAGTATGATCATCAATCAAAATCATAGTGTGTCATAGCGAAGGGAAGCTTGATTTCATTGTCATATAACAAACGCGCACAATTGGAAAAGGGACGTGAACTTATAATTATAGATGTTGTGTTATAATATCGTGCTAATTTTTTCATGTTACGTCAATATTTTGATATATATAATAGACTTGTACTGTAGCAAAAATTTCAGAACAATCCTTAAGTTTAGTTACTAATTTATAATTCAAAGAATGAGTCGCATACCTGCTTTTATTTACATATATCTGTTTCGCCGTAGCTTAACAATTACTTCAAGTACGTACAGAAAAATGGAATCCAAGTGTTTTAAAAAATAGTGAGCATCGACCGATGCTCGGCTGTAAAAACCTTATGAAATTAGCAATTAACCAATGCTTTGTCGTTGGTTACAAAGCTGCAGTAGGTAGCCGTCGACACAAAGTAAGAGTATTAATGAGTGTAGGGATGTAGGTCACACGGGTTCCGTAACCCTTTGTCGAGTTTTTGTAGCGAATTCACCCTAATAACATCTTCGGGCACGGATGACCACGAGCTTTGGAGACCACAGTTTCGGAGATACGAGTTATTTTGCTTTTTACCAACGTGCGGTTGAGTGCCAGTAATTTGGTATTGTTTGGTACTGTTTCACTGGGCGGTTTTAATTTGCAGTTTTTTGGAAATAAATTGGCTAGTTCTCATATTTATTATTATTCTCATACATTAATAAAACTCGTGTAACGTACATGTCGTAGAAACGACGTAGGTACTTATTTTTGTATAATTATCAGGCAACAGTGTTAGCATGGCTAATCTTGATAACTAAAGCGTGTCTAGGTTCGTTATAACAGTGTTTGCAGCATAGTGCATAAATCGCATAGTTAAATACGGCATTATTATAGGAATTATAAATTGTTTTCTTTCTAAAGAAATCATCACAATAGTATATAATTTTACATAGATATGACTCTGAGTTAGTATTGTTGTTTTACAACAATTAAGAGTAATATATTACACGTGTTTGCGATAGCTGAATCTTTTCAACACTAAACTCTCAATTAAATTGAAATTATCAAAATGTCACGTATTTTCAGGTGGAATGGGAGGAGCCAGCTTCATTTTGGTTGGGACCTCGGGCGGCGGATCTCATACATTTAGGGGCTAAATTCGCACCGTGTATGCGGAGGGACGCGCGAATAGCACGAGCCATAGCAGCGTCAGCGAGACGGGAGAGGGACACCGCGTGCTGTATACGGAACGATGATTCTGGATGTGTGCAGTCTTCTAAAGCGGATTGTTCGGTAATTCATCTATACTAATAATAATACCTTAAGGGAGATTTGTGAATTCACTAGTGGGAATGAATAAAATAGCTGCAAAAACTACTAAACTAATTGAAAATAATGTTTTTTCAAACGATAGTTTTGTTCTACGCTGTATGTAGATATAGCTATAACGATCGTCAACTTCCGAAAGGAGAGGGCACAATAATAATAAGACGATTACTTATTAAAATTACTTCTTTTATAATAAAGAAAATATTTAAACAAAAAGTCTTTGTGAAACTGTGGAATAATACGTACGATACCTTAACATTAAAGTGTCATTAAAACTCTAGAAATAATTATAATTGTTTATGACAAAGAAAATACTATAGAATGAATACATATTTAATTTGAATAGAATAGGTCGAAAATGCTGTGTTACACAAAATGTAATTTTATTTAAATTTTTCACACGCAATCCATAGATAAGAGGATTAGTACCGAAGGTGAGTTTATGAGTTTTTGAATTTTATGCTCAAACTTTATGCAACAACGGCAAAAAGGTTGAGATAAAACATTTTATGAGTGTTAACTCAAACAATATTAGAGATTTTGAATTTAGGGAATTTATTTAATATTGTTGAAACAACGTTTTAAAATTTCGCCATGTTAAAAGTAAAATTGTGTAAAAGTTGCTGTTTTTGGTGATTAAATAATTCTTATTTTTTCTACTGATCTTGAATAAGATCTAAAAAATCTGTGACTTATATGATATTTTTACAGAATACGATATCAACTTGGAAAAAGTGGTCGTCAGGAGACTCAGGACCAGGCGGACGGATATCAGGGTCAGTTTGTGGATTAGATCCCAAGTGAGTAAGCTCCTATTTATGTTTAATTAAAATCCTAAGTTTAATCGGTAGATTCTCCTATATCCCATACTAGCTATTGCCCGCGACTCCGTTCGCGTGGACTTTCATATTAACTGTGACCCTCCCTTATAATCCTCAAAAATTGTAGCCTATGTGTTATTCTGATGTATAAGCTATATTGGGGTGAAGTTTCATTCAAATCCATTCAGTAGTTTTTACGTGAAAGAGTAACAAACATCCATACATCCATACATCCATACTTACAAACTTTCGCCTTTATAATAGTAATAAGATATTCAGTTAATTTACCTAATAAAAATACTCAGTTTAATCCTCCTATTCCCATAGGAAAGTAGATATTTGGAAATGAGACTACTACAGAAGGGTATAGCACCTTAACAATCTCTCACGATTAATTGAACAAAAAAAATTTGATTAGGAACCATACATCTGTTTATTCGTTGTAATTATTGCGTTTCTATTACTATTTTATATTAAGAACAAATTATAAATTACAGATTCTGCGAAGCACCGCGTTCAATAGCGCCGCACGAATGGCCGGATGATATAACAAAATGGCCGATCTGTCGCAAGTCGGTGTTGGACGGGTCGGCGGCGGCGGGGCGCGCGGGGCACGCGGCCGAGCACATGGCGTGCGAGGTGATCGCGCACCCTTGCTGCATCGGCGTACACGGCCAATGTGTCATCACCACCAGCGAGCACTGCTCCTTTGTTAAGGGCTACTTTCACGAGGAAGCCTCGCTTTGTTCACAGGTAAGATATTACAAGCTTTTATATGGGTAGAAGGAATACCAGAGCTTTTCTTTATGATGGACGTTGCAGTAAGGGCTGTTACCCTTATTAAAAAAATCGCAAAAGGCTTCCATTCTCAAGACTACATAACTAGTCAATAATCAATGCAAGCAAAAAGAATTTGGCCTTCTTTATCCTATCCGTTATCATCTTTAATCTAGCTTGTTATTAAGTAGTTTACTGTGAGTTACTTTGTCGTGTCGGGTTTAATTAAATATGTAAAATAGAACAGTAGATGATTCTTTTGTGTGTCACACGTATTATACAATGTTTTCTGTTCAACTTCTGCTTTAATAGAAACAAGTCATTTGTAATAATGCTTATGAATTTCAGGTTTCTTGTTTGGACGATGTTTGCGGAATGTTACCGTTTATGCGAAGACGCCGTCCAGACCAGCTGTACAGAGCGTGGACTTCACTCTTTGTACATGCTGGCTTGTTGCACTTAGCGGCTACTCTGGCGTTGCAATGGTTGTTCATGAGGGACCTAGAAAAGATGGCTGGGCCAGTCAGATTGGCTGTTGTTTATCTCGGCAGCGGCGTAGCAGGGAACATGGCGTCAGCTATATTTGAGCCATACAGAGCTGAGGTAATTTACATGAATTTTTTTCTGTGCTACTTTGTTTATTATGCTGAGTTAAACAATAATTAATACATATACGTTTAGATGTTTAATATTATTTCTTAAAGAGAAATCTTTATTGTTTCCAGGTCGGGCCAGCAGGAGCTCACTTTGGTCTACTAGCGTGTTTAATTGTAGAAGTTATTGGAGCATGGCCACTTCTCAGACACCCAAAGCGAGCTCTTATGAAACTCATCGGCCTGGCGCTAGCCTTGTTTCTCGTCGGGCTTTTACCGTGGATAGACAATTTTGCCCATGTATTTGGTTTCGTATTCGGTTTTCTGTTGTCGTATGCGTTGCTTCCATTTGTAACGTTCGGGCCGTATGATAGGCGAAGAAAGATAGTGCTCGTATGGGTGTGTCTCGTGTCCGCTGGTGGTATGTTGTGCGCGCTGATTGCATTGTTCTATGCGGCGCCAGCGTACGAGTGTGCGGCGTGTGCGTACTTCACTTGCTTGCCATTTGCGCCAGACATGTGCGCGTCGCAGGACGTGCGCGTGCGGCAGCTGGACGGCGTATGACGGCGCGCGGCCCGGGCGTCCTCGCCGCCGCCGCCCCCCCGCCCCGCGCCCCGCGCGCACCCTGCCGCGCGGCACTACCGCTCCCTGAAGTTCCACAATTTCTGTGCGTGTCTCTGTAAGGCTTCTAGCATGTGAGCGACGCCCCAAGTCCCCAAAGTCGAATTTTGTCATCAATAAGTATCCCTAGGTTTGTGAAATATCAATAGTAAATAACGAAAAAATATTACGACATCGGCACGGAGCATTCCAGTCTTCTTTGTAAGAATTTGTGTATGAAATTAATTTATACTGTTAATACTCAGTTTTACCATAATACTTCGATGGTTATTACATATTTCATTTCAACGTTACAGCATTTGTTATTTGATAGAATTCATTAACGATTACTAAACTTGCTGCATTCCACTATTAACCAACTGTTCAATGATGTTTATAAGTAACTACAAATATAATTTGATTTCAATTTATTATTTAAAATACCAGTCATTATATCCATTTGATTAACTCTTGAATCAAGCGTTTGATCTTCGAAATTTAATTGGAATCCTTAATAGTAGTAGCATAGTTTGAATTATTTATGAAATCAATATTTAAATTTCGGTAACCTTATTTTTTTGATCATTCCTATCTCATAGGTAAGAAAAGAAATAAAGTTATTTTTTTATCCAAACTACAGTTTAAAATTAAAGATTAATTAATTTTTTGTTTATCTAAAATGCAATTAATGTTCATTCTACATCCTATATGTTATTCAAAATGTTTGCATGGCACTTGTGGGCTAGTAGAATATTTAAAACCTGAAGGTTTTTCAGATTTACACCCTTTTCTCTCTGCTTTTGATAGACCGTAGCTTATATCACTGTGGCAAAAACATAAATTTTCCACGATGAAGTCTGTTGTATAATGTATTTGTAAATCAAAACTATTTCAATCTGATCAGTCATGTAAAACTGAGTTTTATATAATTATTATTTCTAGCTTCGTAGCCTATGGATAGTGGCCTTATAAATTTCACTGCCATCCTCTACAATTTTCATTTGTTTTATTTTTAGAGTACTACAGAATCGCTACATCAAGCTTAGAAGTAATCAATGATACTTAGTAAAAACATATGGTATCTTACTTCATCCAAATCCATAATGAAGCGAATATAATCTTTATAACCTAAAAAGATCGTGCAATTTCCAAGAAAACGCTTAAATTATTTAGTAGAAACAACGTAAGAGTTACCACTTTTATATTCATCTTAATAATTTTATTTTGTCTATAAACTATGAAGAAACTGCGTGCAAATGTGGTGTACAAATATGTCACCTTTAAGTTAAAATCGCTTTGGATGAAACTTGGACTGACAACCTTTTCGATGTGATAAAAATTATGCACGAAATTGCTTTGTGTATTGTGGATGCGAACATGTTTTGTAAATAATCTGTAAAATATATCGTTAACAATGTGTAAGCTGTACTTTAATATACGAATATTATTTATCATTTATTAAGTTGCGGGAATTAGTTAAATATAGCCGCGGTAACTGTTAAAATACCTTGGTTTTGTTATTTTTCTTACTAATGCGTATGCATGTTTCTCCTAAGACATAAAAATATTTTTCGTACTTAGTATTAAATTCGTTTTAATTAAAGTAAAAAAAATAAAATAATAATGATAGTAACGTCGTTATAATTTAACTAATTCTCATAACAAAGTACGAAAAAGTTTAGTATATTACTAAAATACTGTAAATATAATATGATCGAGTGATCATTGTTCATTTGCAAAACGAATTCTGTATGTGTAAGGGTGAATTGTTTCAGTTTGGTCAATTTATATTATAGTCGTATTACGAAGTCTGCGTAGATTTAACATTACTTTAACGTATGCTAGAAATATTTGAACTGTATCTATGATTAGGATAATTTTATTTCATTCATAATTAACTTTATGACTAATTTTCTCATATATTATGTAGGTATATATAATTTGAAAGTTTCTAATGAATTTATTATTAAGCTAGTCATTATGTACGAGTTAAACTGTTTTATTGGTTATAACTATATCCCTATTACTTTAAATATTTTGTGTTCGACACTTTTAGTATATCTGATAAGTTTATACTATCCGGTTGTATGTGTTAATATTACGTACTCCTGTTGATTATATTAAATATTGTGAGAGCAAAACTCTAAAAGCTAAATTGTATTTTGAAGCTGCTATTATTTTTATTATTACGGGCTGTAAAAACTTATTCGTATTAAAAAAATAATATATGTTTCTTATAGTTACAATAACAACTAATGGTTACATAGTACTGAACACTACAAATTGCTTATTTGAAATACACCACATTAAGGCCAGGCGTGCACTACGGTTTTTCGCCGCGCGGAAGAACACAGCAGCGGCATAATGTCGCATATAATATGTACTGTACCAAACAGCGAAGGTTCGCCGTCAGTGTGAGTAATACACTTCAAAACTGTTTGTTACAGTATTTACAGTTTTCTGCCGCGCGGCGAAAAACTCCAAGTGCGCGCCTGTCCTAAAAACCATTTCTTTGATATTCCAAATTGAATATATTTTACGTAACTTAGGTAGTGATGTACAGTCGATAGGTAAATACTTTTATACATGAACGCTACAATTTGTATCGCATAATTTTAAATTCAAGTGCCACAATTTAATATATCTGTTCATCGTAAGTCTTTTTCACGTTATGCACAAAGCCTTGTTGTTGTTTTAAGATGTATCATGATTATTGTATAAAGGTTTTTATGATAACGTACACTCTTATCAAAGGACGGAATTGCACATTAAATTGTATAATGTGCGTATTTTTTATACTAAAATGAAAATGTGTCGTGTTTGAATGGTGTTCGGTTTGTTTTAAGGGACTATCGAGGTGTCGAGAAACGAGTGGCAACGTATTTTATGTTGTTATTTTGCAGAGACTAAGCGGCAGACATAAACTTTTGTAATTCTTGTTAAAAACGTTCGTATTGGAAGACCTAAGCATTCGATATCTTGAGTTTTGAAAATGTTATTAGATTTTATTCAACAGATATTTATAAAAATATAATATATTGTCAAATTACTTTGCTAACCTTTTAAATGTTCAAATCATGTGATATCTACTGTGTTTATTTAAATTTCAAAAAGTTGTGCAATAATTTTTGTATGATTTATTTTATTATAATGTGAAGAAAGCTGCAATAATTTTTTAACGAAAAACATAATATTACGTTTGCCTCTTGGTCGCTGTGTCTTAGTCCATAATTTGCCTCAGTGGCTAACGGACTGTATTGGAATTAAATTTAAGAAAACTTACATATTGTACATTGTGAACATACTTATTAATACTTAATGCGTAAGGTATGGTTAATAATATTGTAACTAGTATTAAACGAACAAGAACCTTATTATCATAATATTACTGTGTTTTATTGTGAAATGACTTGAAGACCTAAATCTGACTTATATGAGAGGCTACGTACATTTGATTATAAACATAAAATGGTCTCTTTTTCTGTTAGAAGATCCATCTCTAACTCTAAAATACACTTCTGCTTGATACAGCTAATTTTGGCTAGTCAAAACTGGTTCTTCCTATACGCGATAGGATTAACCAGCTTCGGCTAGTCCAACCTAATTTATCCTAAACCCATTAGGACATACTAGTTCAGGCTAGGTCAAACTAGTTGATCCTGGTATCTGAATGAAAATTGAAGATATTAAGTGGATCGTGAAGTGACAGCATCATAGCTCACATGACATGTCTATCCAGATATGTGTATTATACCTAAAATCAAAAAACGCTTACTCTTGTTTGACGTAATCGACACTTACTAAACAAAGATAGCTATATCTCCATTTAACATACCATTTTGGTTTTATTTATCTTTTGTAAAAATTGAATTTGAACTCACAAGACATAACCTGCAAGCAAAATCTACTAAACACTGTTTAATTTATAAGAACAATAACATCGAACAAACGAAAAAGACATTTTTTTTATATCTGTTTAGATTTAACAAAAGTAATTATTTTTGTTTTGTTGAACACGGAAAATCCCTAAAATTAATTCGCATACTTTGCAATTGCTTCACACTATTTATTTCACGAAACATAAACCTTTCCACCCATGGAAAATCAATATCATGACAATTGACAACAATTCATTGCGCTTTTACTGTCCTTTGTTCATTGTTTAATGCCTCAACCACTGTAATAGTTGATGGTATAGTACTTAAATAAAATAAAAATAAAGATTTATTTTTAAATTGGCATCAGAAATTTTAATTAAAACAGTGAAGGTATAGGTGGTCTAAATAATTCATAAATGATTTTCCGTTAATTCACTTCGTATTTTGGACACGCAGAGTCGCTCATCGATTGTTCTCACAAATTTTGATGAATCAGTTAAAACAGTTCTTCCTTTTTAGACCGAAAAGGTAGTTACTAAAGTAAAAACAAAGAACAATTACACATACATTGGACTTCAGTTTTGTGTGAAGAGGTTTTTATTTGGTATATATTCTAGGGCGTCAGCCTCCTGCACCGTTATGTGAAATAAGCCCTCTGATTAGCATGATGATAGGACCTTAAATATACATATTTTGATTATTATTCAGACAGAAAAATGACCACTCGTTTAAATTACATTAAATTTAATTGAGATTTTTTTTGTTTTATTGCAACACGTGCAAATGTTTATTTTTATTCTATTATATTAAAGGCACGCTTTCATAATTTTTCTTTTCGATAAATATCTAACACTACCATTGAGCTATCTTATCAAATCTTACCTACGTAGTTTAGATGGCAACATCGAAATAAAATTATTCTGTATGTATATGCTATATTCTAAGTTTTGAAATTTAGCATGGTTGAAATTTAGAATGGTTGGCCATTCTATGTTTTTTGCCATACAACTTCACAAACCTTATACCTCACGGCTTATCTTACTTTCCACCGACTGCGTCAAGCAGTTGCTTTACCGATAGTTTAATTGTATTTCAAACAAAGTTTCAACAGCCCTTTCCTTCAATTCGATGTTCTTACTCAAACACTAGCTATACTGTTACCAAAAAGTAACTATGTCCTTTCTAAATTTTAAATCCATCCATCGGTTTAGCTGTTTTTCTTGTATGTCACAAGAAAAACATACAAACACTTTCCCAATTAGTATTAAATAATTATACAGGGCAGTTTTTTTTACTGATACCTTCCAGTAAGCCTTTAAACGTTGTTTATACTCATTAACAAGTAACTATCTTATTTTAATCATTGATATAGTGTTTTATTAGTATCAGTATTTTACCTTATTATATAAAGTTAAACATAACAAGGCCTACTGAATTTTTTCATACTATCAGATACAGCAGCATTGCAGCATATCTCTTGCAGTACACAACTGGAACCCTTAGGCGATAACGTCTGATTGACGTGGTCTCGAGATAATGATACTATAACAAGACGTGAAGTATTATTGCCGAAATTTAGTTCACATAATTGTATGAGGATCGACATACGACCACGCTAGCTACAATATTGGGCTAAGGTACGAATTTTTTGTTTTTGTTTTTACTCATAAGTTTTTTCAAAAATTCTATATTATATAGGTATAATAACCATTATAGCAGTTATAATGTTTTTTAATTCTTTTCATAAATATCATATTTTTAAATAATACACGTGAAGGTCGATTTATTTAGAATTAAACTTTTATTTTAAACAGCTATATAAGATATTAGGTTTTTAGATTATATCAAATATAATACACATAGTTTAACCGTTGCTTGTAATTATTTAACAGTTGTTATGAAATACCCATATAATAGTCAACAAGTGAATATTTATGACAAATCGCTACTGATACTACAGATGTTACACCAATGTTGTTTTAATTGTAATTTGATCTTTAAATCATTGTAAAAATATTTTAC
>JADANM010006710.1:4539310-4549360 GCA_026213755.1 Eurema hecabe
GCTCCCCACTTTGAGTCTTAGGATGTTAAGACTCATTAGCCCAGTAACCAGCCAGAACACTTAAGTGCCCTTCACACCGGAGTCTTTATGAAATCGTAGGATTTATATTACTAGCTGGCCCGTACCCACTTCGTTGGGCATAATGTTAATTACCCATTTCGGTTTTTTATTTTCGATTTCTCTATGTATTAAAGGCATACAAGAAAGAGCGACTTTGTTGTATACTCTATACTAATATATAAAGAAGTAAAGTTTGTGTGTTTGTTAAATTGTAAGGCGTAATCTCGGGATTTACAGAACCGTTTTTAAAAATTCTTTCACCAATAGAAAGCCATTATGGCCAACGAAGTGGGCTCGGGTCCACTAGTTCTAAATAAAGCTAAATTAAGTTCCTGGAAGTTTCTATACATAAACATATCCATAAGATAATTTAGATTTCTTCGAATTTAGGCACATACAAAACACCGTATTCAGTAATAAACATTCAAAAATAAACATTTTTGTAACAAAAGTGACAGTTTTAGTAATAAAAATTAATTTCGATCTCGCAACATGACGTGTTGAACTAGTTCCGAATTGCGTTAGCGACCTTGACGCTTCAACGGGCAACCCTGACTTATTATACAATCTAAATAATATTTATCAATACCGACCATTGTATAAAGCTAAAAAACTTGATTGTTTTAAAGCCCTTATTTTTAGAGTTACAGGTTAGATTTCAAAAATCTTTTTGTATAGTTTAGCTGACTTATGAGCGATTTTATTTCGTAAAGCTTTTTAATTGTACTTTTAAATACATGTCCCTTCTATGTTACGCTTTCACGCTAAAACGATAAATCGATTGAAATTAAATTTGGTACACAAACGGTCTAAAGCCGGAGATAAAACATAGGCTACTTATTAACTGGAAAAATGGGTTATAGGGGAGGGAGAGGGGTGTTCAAAGTTTATATGAAATTCTACGCGGATGGAGTCGCAGGCAACAGCTAGTAAGTCTATATAAGTCACGAGAAATTACAACGCTTGTGGTCGTTTGTTACTACTGAATGAGATAATCACAATATCATACAATACGGGCCGATCTTATTGTCTTACGTCGTTATTTTGTGTGTTTGATAACACTAACAGCGTAATATTGTGACAACAGTAATATATAAAGTAGCCTTTCTATATGAAAATATTTATAGGCTCATATCACTTATAAGACAAGTCATAGTTTAACACTGAGAAGTATAAGTATAACTGAGAATCATAAGTTATAATATAAAATGAACACTATAAAACTACCATTGAGGCAAAACTAATATCAGTTTAGCCTTTCGTGAGGTTGACTTAAAACTAAACAGACTGACTTTTTCTAACCCATTTTATTGATTAGTTTATTTATTAATTACTACTTAATATTCTTCGTGGCAATAAAATTGTAAATTAATTATATCCAAGTATGTAATTACCATACATTAGAATAAAAAATAATTATTTTGCTTATCAAAAGAATATAAATTGATTATAACTTATACAAATAATGCTCCAATTACAAGTACGAATAGTACATTCTATTTAGTCACGTAATTTGTGTAAGGAAAAAAGAAAATAAACATTTTAATCCTCTGTTAAACGTTTGTCACATATTTTTTACTGCATAAGGTTTTAAGATAAGAGAATTTTGTTTCCTCTTTAAGCAAGTAGCTATTACGTACTAATTACGTATTAAGTGGTGCTAGTTCATAGCTTGATAATTTATAAATATTTTTAATATTAATTTATTTTGTACATAATGGACGGATCCGTAGTAAAGTGCTTTAATAAAGATGGTAAACCCACACGTATAAGTAAGGACAAGTGAGTATTTAGTCATTCATCGCTATTGAATCTTTTAAACTTTTTTACTCTTACCTTTTCTTTAAGAACCACTGTTCGCTATTAGATCCTTGATTTTAATACTGTTATTTTCTAACTGACTTCTGTGACGATTTTCATAGGAAATGCGTGCTTGTACTCATCCAATCCTTAACAGTGAATAGTATCAACAATAGTAAGGTATTCGTCCAGCCGAATTCTTTCCTTCTATTTTCCCTGATTGAAACTCATCTCGAGTTGGATATGTTGAATAGTATATACGATGTACAAGAAAGCAAAATTTTAAGAAAAAAATAAATGCTATACAAAATGAATGCAACAGGTCGTACAAATATTTAATTCAACATCAGAAAGCAGTCGACCTCTAGTTATTGATTGGAGTCGTGTTATTTACCGTCGTATTGCAACATGTGCAGAATGCACAATGCACATGTTTAACTATTTTAAAGGACTTCTCCTCAGCTGGAATTTAACCTTTTTCGATAAACCATAGTATACATTATTATAGTATAAATATTATTATAGTACACTTTTTTCCCTTAAAATGCCAATTTTGGAGTCGTTTTGATTTTTTTTTTGATTGAAATATCATTCGTTAAATTTTGTGAAATTGCGAGATATGCATATAATATAATCGCAGCCTAGAGCCCTTTGTTAAATTAAACATAATTATGACTACATTTTTTTATACATATAATTGTAAAGACAAAATAAGAACAGTTTTGGATAAATTGTCATAAAACTTTTTTCATTAAGATGTGTCATAATTGTATTGTGCCTTTACAGGAAATTTACCTGCAACGTATGCCTGTATGTGTAATCGACGGTTTTATCAAAATATAGTTAGGATTAATACAAACGATTATAAGAGCATTACAAATAAAAGCGAATGTAATAACTTTTCAAGTGGCCACAATTGCAATACGTTGTGACGTCATTCGTTAAACAACACATAATGTCTATAATATGTAAAATAAACACTGAATCATTAAGGCATTGCTTCGAAAAGCGGATATAACAGATTATATGGAATAACTGTGTCCCGCGGTTTCAAGAGCGTAAAACCATTATTTAAATAATTAATTGATCTGCTATTGGGGAGGGAGTCAAATTTACCAAAATAAAGTTGCGTAACAAACCCTATTTCACTAAGGGTTTGTATGGATGTAGATTATTAAATAATATTCTATAGGCATAACTACAGATAAAAATGTCACGGGTATTTTTATTATCGTCCACAAATGTATTAAGGAAAATTTGCTTTCTCACTTTTAAGGGCTTCCCCTAAGTACTATTTGGTTAGGTTTTTCCGATATTTAAGTACTTAGAAGTCTCCGTTAGGAAATAATGTTGAAATTGATTGCTCTAAAAAGATAAAGGCCCCTAAGAGAGAATATATTCTCGTGTATGTATTACGAAATATTGACATTATCAATATATTTTATATCTAAATTATCACTGAATATTTCATATGCCAATCTTATATGTCAAAGCTCTCGTGATAGTCTTTACCTTCAACAATGCTTTTTAAATTCTGAGATAACCCAGACACAAAATATGTTATTTTAATACATTTTAATAAATCCGACACTATTTTTGTGAGTGAATACAAAGTATCCATAAGGGAAAATATGTATACATATATGCTGGTTTGTTTTCTTTACTGTAATATACTATGACTATCTAAACGTTTTACGGCATTAAAAAGTGATCTTGTCAATACAGGCTCTTGTGACACTTAAAAAAAAAACTCTGGCCATATATAAATTAATTAATATAATTAATTAATATAAATTAATTAACCACAAAAAAAGAAAATTCATCCAACTAAATAGTGCTATACCAGCTCTAAAATCGTAGAGTTACATAGTTGTATTTTTTCGGGACTAGCGAATATTTGATTTATAATTATTTTGAGAATAATATACTATCTAGACGTGCATATGGTGCCACGTGGCACGTGACATGTGGTATGATAACAGCTGAAGTAGCAACATGATTTTTACTGATTCGATCATATAGTTTTGAAACTCCAGGTAATTGAAGAAAAAATGTTTACGTAAAAAACCATAACTTTTGTTATTGAATGATTATTTTATTTTATTAAAAAACATGGAATGAAAACATTAATTTCTCATTAAAAAGAAATAAATTCTCATTGAAGTCGGCGTATAATTGTCACGGAACATTTCTAATTAAAATATGTCGGAACAACGATGTTATTAACAAAGGCAGGAAGAGAGAAAAATTGAAAAGAGTAATTACTCCAAACTGGAAATTGAGAAACAAAGATAATATTTTTCCGGCTTTTGATTATTCGCATATATTTTTATACAGCCAATTTTCTGTTAGCAATAAAGTTAGGCTATTTTTATTCATATGAGTTTATTATAATATAATGAAATTGAACAACTTGATTGAACTAAGTTCATGGTTTTTAACCGTCTCTATTATTTATATGAGTCAAGTTTACAAACTAACCAATCTGAAAAACCCAGGCTGATGCCTGTGTTCTGTAAATATCTCGAAGTGATTGAAGTGTTTATCTAGAATCAACAATGATAGAAACAAAAAAATCGTATGCCATAATATAACTACATATAAAATTACTTGCTAGGTAATTTGAACAAGCAAAACCACAAACGAAATTATTTTGCACAGGTACTAAAACTGTAACGATCAATTATCATCAATAAATGCAATATAACTTTTGCAATATTGTTATATTTTATCGCTAGTAATTGCATTTGTTAAATGTTATGTTAATTATTAGTTTTTCTTGGGTTTCGTTCCAGTACATACGAGTATTATGCTATGCAATCTTTAATTCTTTAAATGTAGACTATATTTTTATTTATATTTGTGTACTTAAGCATATTAGACATTTGTTCATCACTGTTCTCGCTTTAATAAATAGCAAATAACATATGTATTTTTTTATTTCTTGGAATCAATTAAATCAAAGAAGCGCAATCAGTAACATTTATTTTTGTTAGTTTTATGTTGGGAAATTCTAGCTGGCAAAAAGATCTGGTCTTACTGCGTTTTGACTCTCCTTATAGTGTCATGGACTTTTTTGCGACAACAATAAAAATATCTCATAATATGTTAAGAAACAGAAAAGTGCAATACAAAGATTTTACATACACTTCTATAATAATAGTTATTAAAGATATACCAAGTAATAAACACGGTTATGTACCTATATATAAAATAAGGAGAAATAAAACAGTAATTACCGTTATCGTTTGTCTTATTTACAGATCTGCAGTTACCTTAGCAGCCGTAATCTTTATATTGTACGTTGAAATGATACCGAGATGGAGGCGAACGATATCGAAACGTAAGTCAAAATCATATTTTTCATTGAAGTTATAAGATAGCGTTTGATTGACATTTATTTGATGTAACTGAGCAATTTTTAAATAAAAATTAAAAAGCTAAAATTATTTAAATATAGAATTTATGCATTCATGACAAATATTACCTTTTTTTTTAAGTGGGGAAATCCTCATAGGATAGCCATGGTCCTCGGGGAAGGGCCACGGGTTATGTCGGACTTCTACCGACCAAAACCCCACTGTTTGTAATCGCTCTGCCGCAGTAAGTGGGGATCACGGGCACCTTTGCAGACTCTTCCGCGAACCCCACAGCGGTTCCCCATATCAGGGCCCTCTTTTGAAAACACATACAAAGACAAACACAAAACACACACGTCACACGCTTTAATGCGTCAGATGATGTTCATGACAAATATTACCTGCCAGTATTTAATCTGTCATGGAAATAGGGTTTATAGAAAGAAAAATATATTTTTTATTTTTGCAGTATTCGTAATACCCCAACGCTATGTGCTGGGTATAATGGGGTTGCTAGCAGTATGCAATGCGTACACAATGCGCGTTTGCCTCAACCTGGCTGTTACACAGATGGTCAATAATACTAAGAATGAGGAGTCACACTTTGATCCGAACGCGTGTCCTGATGAAAGCGAACTCTTAGCTAATGGTACTGCAATTGTGAAGCCGGTAAGAAAAACATAAGATAGAAAGATATAAGTTCTTTTATTTTAAATTTAGAAAGTACAAGAAAAATACACCCGTTCATAACAAAACACTGCAAGTAAGAAAAGAAGCGTTAAAAATATTTTTCCTTAATTAGTGAGCTTGACCAAAAAGTCTATGCACCTGAATATTATACTTTTTACGAACAGATATAAGTATTGCTGCTTAAAAACGATAAGGAGTGGTTAGAATCAAATTTAAATGTAATGCTGTACAATACCAATTTTTAAACTTAAATTTTTAATATTCCTTTCAGCACGCAATTTTCGATTGGTCAGAGTCGACTCAAGGTCTTATATTAAGCGGGTTTTATTACGGTTACGCGATCACACATGTCCCTGGAGGATATTTAGCGGAGAAATATGGTGGGAAGTGGACTTTGGGCATCGGATTATTGAGCACGGCCTTATTTACTTTGCTAACCCCTATTGTGGTCAACGTCGGCGGAGCTACCTGGCTATTTATATTACGGGTCTTGCAAGGCATGGGCGAGGTAAGTTAATCAATTGTTTTTGTTATACCCCTAAAATCTCGTACTTGATGTTGTGTTTCAATGAAGGATTAAAGTGTATCCAACCACCGAGGCTTAAATCTTTATAACGATAAACTTAAATAGCTATTTCTTAATCAGAAATGTTTAATATTTATGTAGACGTTGGTGAATACATCCAAATCCTAATATAATTATTGTATAAATTACGTGTCACGTTGAAGCTCCTTAACTACTGAACTGATTTAAAATAAAATTTGCATACCGTGTGCAGTTTGATCCAATTTGAAAGCTAGCTTAGATCATAATATATGCGAGCGAGACCAGGGCTAGCAAACAAGATAAACAGATTTTAAAAAAAACAATAATAAAGTTTTTATACTATAGTTCGTCCACTTACCTTATTTTCTTTAACCAGGGCCCAACAATGCCAGCATTAATGGTAGTCCTAGCTCGATGGGTGCCTCCCCACGAGAGATCCCGTCAAGGAGCGTTAGTATTTGGTGGAGCTCAGATCGGAAACATATTTGGATCATTCATGTCTGGTGTCCTCATGGCTGGAAATGGCCATTGGGCTAATGTGTTCTATTTCTTCGGCTGTTTCGGAATATTGTGGTTTATATTTTGGGTAAGTTTGTATCGATTAAATTTAAAGTATTAAGTATCAAAAATGTGATAATCGCATAAGCTAATTTAATATCCGTCCAACAAACCACTGGGTACTATTTTGCTAATCATAGTTTAATTGATATTAAAATGATTTTGTAAAGCTCAACTTCATGAGCTTACATCACATCTATAAAATTTTTCTTTGTTTTCGTTAAAGTTACGTTTTTATGTTTCTGTGGATATAAATAAATTAAGATTTTACATCGTTAGTTATATCGACAAGTTATATCGGATCATATATATACCTAATTGATTTCATATAGCCTTCTTATATTTCAGAGCATTTTGTGCTACAGTACGCCGAATACCCACCCATTTATATCAGACGAGGAACTCAAGTATTTGAACGAAACTATAACGAGTTCAGACAACAAAAGCGCTCGAGATCCAATACCATGGAAAGCCATTTTAAGATCGGTGCCGGCTTGGGCTTTGTTATTTGCGGCTGTGAGTATAATACTTTAAGGATTTAATTTTACATGAGCTGGAAATGGTAATATGAGGAGAGACTCTTCTAAAAGATAATATCATCACTGGAATAAAGTGTCATAGTAAATTGATTATACTAATTTGATACAAAGGTGAAGTTTTATTGAAGATTATATTGGATTCTATTAAAATTATATTGAAATTCTTAGCATTGGAAATCCTTAATAATCCGCAATACCTTCATTTAGTACATTAAAACTGTCTTAATACCCTAGGTTGGTCATGACTGGGGCTACTACACCATGGTGACAGACTTGCCGAAGTACATGACGGATGTTCTTAAGTTCAACATCGCGACTACGGGCACCTTGACAGCGATACCGTATCTAGCCATGTGGATCTCTTCCTTTGTGTTTGGGCTCATTTGTGACTTCTGTATCAAACGAGGCTGGCACTCGATTAGGACTGGACGTATCATTCATACTACTATTGGTAAGATTCGATCCAATTGAAAAACACATTTAAAGGAATAGGCGAGTTTAAATTGCATATTGATTTATCTAGAATACTTAGAATTAGTATAACCAATATAGTTTTAAGGCAGCCGTTTTTTTGTTCTAAGTTCATTCACATGCTATGTTGCAAATGTAATCTCATAAAGTTCTGAAAAATTGTTTGTCAACCAGTAAAGCCACTTTAAGCTTCTGGTTGTATCTAATCCTCAAGTCCTTTCAGATATTTACATTAAAATTTATAGATAGTCTATAAATGACAGGGAAAAAAATATGTTTAAACGTTAAATTTAAAATATTTTAACTTACTGCAACAACAATTATAAATGTTTTCAGCTGCAACTGGCCCGGCTATATGTATAATCTTAGCGTCATATGCCGGTTGCGACCGCTTCGCAGCTGTGGCGTACTTTATAGCCTCCATGGCGCTTATGGGAGGATTTTATAGCGGCATGAAGGTATTCATTACTATACTATTACTTTTTTCGTTCAATATCTACCTGTTTTCTTTCTTTTTCTCAAGAGTACATATAGTGACCTGTCAAAATTAACCGGCCTATTAAGCTAATACAACGGAGAAAACAAGAAGTTATAACAAAGAAAATAAAGAAAACTAAAATATACATAGAAGACCATAACGAGATCCTAATGTCTGATTTTACGTTTCATTATTAAAACTACTTGAAAACTCTTTAGTTTTTCGATGTTTATAGGGGCAGAACAGCCGTCCTATCTTTACCATGTTTTAACTTTAAGTCAGTTTTTATTAAATTTAATATGGTGACTGCATATTAAATATATATTTCAGGTGAACGCTCTGGATTTAGCACCAAACTACGCTGGTTCATTGACAGCCATGATAAACGGTACTTCAACACTTTCTGGCATCATTACTCCATACTTAATTGGACTTCTAACACCTGATGTGAGTATTACCATTTTTTGTAGGATATTGTTCCTTAGTTGCTATTTAGTAGTAACAAGGAGTAGTAAATTAGTTTCCATAGATAGTTTTAGCAACGTAATAGTTACAATAACTATTGAAAATTCAATAAATTTATAGAATTTCTCGCAAGTTCTATTTCAATATAAGCGTAAGTTCAGGCTTAGCCCAAAGAACCAGATTAAACTTGTTCGCAACAGTGGAGAAATTTACAAAGCTGGCTTAGAGATCAATTGGCTATAAATTTGTAAAGTTTTGCCTTTGAAATATTAATTTAAATTAATTTCAAGTACGACATCTAACTTAATAACATTATATCAGTCGTTTAAAGATCATTTATTTCTATAAAACTAACGACCCAGTTTTATACGTAAAATTTATTCATAAATTATAATTGATTTAACGTTCGAACGTAAGTACCTACGTTTTTAACCCATTAACGCTTCTTGTTTATAAGAAATAAACAAACACGCAAATGTTGAAATATATAGTCATACCTAGCCCACGACTCCGTCTGCATGGGCTTTCATATAAACTTTGACCCCACCCCCCTTTCCCCCCTTTTAACCCTATTGTCCAGTTCAAAATTAGCCATAGATGTTTTGTCTCATGCGTAGAGCATAGATCATCTACGTACCAAATTTCATTACAATCGGTTTAGCAGTTTTGGCGTGAAAGCGTAACAGACAAACAGACAGAGTTACTTTCACACTTATAATATAAGTATGGATTATCCTATCACGTGGTGTAGATATAGTCGTGGTAAGTTGAAAAATAAATGGTTTAACATATAATTAATTTATTATATAAGGTTTTATAACAAAATAAACTAATACACACAAACGGCCCATGTAATGGTTATAAATGTTGCCATCATTCTTGTTTCTCTTTCAGTGAACAAATGCTATTTGCTTTTGTTTTTCGGCTGTGGTAAAGATTTATAGTCCAATGGTTGTGTGATAACGCTAAAACCTTTTATGCCACATGCCTCATATGATAATTTACTTGTTTTATCAATGAATAATAATAATATACAATGATTAGGAATTGTTAGTATTACTTTTAAGGAAAATAATTATGAAA
>JADANM010006710.1:4549460-4560497 GCA_026213755.1 Eurema hecabe
ACAATTGAAGAGTAGATATAGTTACCTACTTAAGAAATTAGCTTGCCTGAATGAATGAATACGCATTGTAGTATTTTTAATTATCATATCGTTCTAATGAATTTATAATAGGATTTTCATCTCGGCTTGCAGCTTATTATTATCATGAATGTAGGCTTAATTTTACTAATGTAATAACTTACATTGGGAAGGTCTTTTTCATTCCACCCCATTGTATACCTAACGCCCATTTGCCACAGATTTTAGTTTTTTCCCCATTTTTAAATACCACCTATGCATTCGTGAAGCCTGTTATTGACCTCTTACCACGAAGCAGACCTTATTTTTTTGCCTGCTTATAATAAAAATCCAACAATGTTTATTTGTATTTTCATATTTATTATATAGCTTGTAAACAAGTAGTGCCATGAAACTTAATGCCACTAGTGTACTTGATAAACTCAAGAAAGAGGTTAAATTTTTCTTCATTTCTTAATGTATATAATGTTTTAATAAATAATAAGTTTGTACTTAAAAGCTTAGGTATTATTTATTTACGTTGAACTGTCGAATTTATTGAATTATTGTTATTAAATTTTAAACGCTTTATAGTCGAATTACTAGTATTCTGTATATAATTTATGTCTTCATTTTTAAATTATTTTACTTAATGATATTTTATTTTTACAAAACTGTTTTAAGTACTATGTTCCGCGGTCATATTATATGATAAGGTGTTGTGACTATTATATTATATGTTTCAAAGAATAAGTTGGTAACTTATTTTTATATCAACAGTTTGTGATATTATCAGTATTTGAAGTATTTTTTGTGAACTTAATTTTAGGAAGTAAATAAAGTCTTTAAGAATTGATATTTTTTTTGCTTTTTATCGACTACCCATTTCTATGTAAGTTGTCAAATACTCTAATTGTATAAACTTTAGCCAAATGTATTATGGAATTGCGTGACAGAATTAAGGTATATTTAAAAACATGCGTTCTTTATCCCGACAACGAAAGCTAAACATCGGTAAAATCTATAACTATAATGCTGTAATATTGTAATAAATTATATATAAAATAATATTGAAATAATTACGGTACTTATATCTACATAATATAATAGACTTGAAGAGTTTGTTTGTATGAATGCGCTAATCTCAGGAACTACTGGTTCGCATTGAAAAAAAAACTTTTTTATTGAATAGACAATTTATCGAGGAAGGCTGAAGGCTATAAAGCATCACGCTGCGACTAATAGGAGCGAAGAAATAATTGACGGGGGTGAAATCGCGAGCAACGGCTAGTTATTTTTATACATAAAATCACAACACAACCGGTCCTATAAATTGTCATACTTGTAACTAAAATTCAAGTATTTGTTTTACTCTATAATTTACTTAGTATTGAGGGCTTGTATGGAATAAAATAATGATAATCCGTACACATGGTAGTCAGTTTTAATCCTGCCCGGAAGAGTAACGTGACGCGAATACAATTTGAAATAGCCTTGCAAATGGTATAATGAATTCAACTCGACATTGTTAATAGATGCTTCATTTGAATAATGATTACATGAATCCATCTGTTTATTCGCTAATTTGGTAGCGTCGCTTTAGTTTTATTTTTATAAAGTGGTGAGACGAGCTGGACGCACTCCTGATGGTAAGAGAAACGCTAGCCCATAACCAATGTAGTGCTACCCAGAACTTTGCTCCGGCACTACATTGGCGCTCCCCACTTTGAGTCATAAGACAGACAGGAGATGCTGTAAAATACTTCGTACGTAAAAGTTTAGTAGTATGTAACTGTAAAATTAGGTATGGGTTTCTTTTCGATCCGTTCACCAATAGGATTAGGGAAGACTTTATAAGTGTACCCGTATTTTACGGAATGCTACAACTGGAAATATAAGTTGGTTTGTGTCTATACTAATTTAGTAACACTACTAATATTGCTCTACAAAAGCAAGGGGTGGAGAACTTGAAGATCATTGAGAATAGTTTATGTTTTATCAAAGATTTAGGTCTTATCCTATTTTAAATTTTCTCATAAAAATAATCAAGCTTTCGTAAGTTTTTTCACTTAGTAATAAGTGAAAAAAACTTTTAATATGCTTTTTCCAATAATTATTTAAATGTAACGGTATAAACATATTTTTAATGCATAAAACTTCACAAAAGTATTTAATCAAAGAGTTGATAAATTATGTATTGTATCCTCAACAAATAGAATATTAAAACACCATTTTCATATTTCAAAGGGTGGAATTTGTGCAAGTTAAATTGTTAAAAGTACCGGTTTACTGAATACTCGTTACGAATATCATTAAGTGCATTACACAATAAGCTATGTATGTGTGTGCTGGATTAAAAGGTTGTGCTGTGCGTCCACTCCTACCGTAGCTGTAATCTATAAATTACATAGATTTTTATAGCTTGTATATTTTCGTAAGACTTTTTGTTTTTTTTCTTTATTTGTTTTTAATATAAAAACTGTTTTCATTAATTTTGTTATATGGGAAATTACATCGATTAGGTCGGTATAAAAAAATTTCTATCATTCATACAAGTGTAAACATTTTGCCTGACTATAGAAAACATCATAACATCTCTCAATAATATCTAAAGGTATTATATCTTAAAATATATTAGGTTCGTACAGTTGAAAAGATTTACAAATCAAATAATGCCGACACTATTAAAGGCGTCCACAACAGAGACAGAATTTGAATATAATATAAAACGATGTAGATTAATAAATACGTATACTACAATATACATAGTATCAAAAATATATAAATTGTTGAAGTAGAAATTCAAGGCATTTAAAGAAAATAATATCTTATCGTACTGCACATGGCTTATGGTGCAGGATATTCTGGCGCCTTCTAATGGCATTGCATTGAGTACTACGAACGCTCTATTACTCTGAAGTGCACGTAGCTCTGCATATAACTTGCCTTGTTAACTTTTCTATTTGCTGGATTCGTATTATATGGAAAATTATCCTTTCTAGAAAATTAATTCGCGAGAGACCCCTTCCACTGACTAAAATGTCCATAGAATCCAAATATTCTGCCAAAACAATTTATATTTTATGTCATATTTATTTAATATAAGTAATATATAAGTAAAAAAAACATTACAACATATACAAAAAAAAGAATATAGATACATGTAAATGGCGGCCTTATGGCTGTAAGCCATTTCTACTAGGCATACGGAAAGGATAAATATGAAAATATTTGCGAGTATAAAGATGAAAATCAAGATACATAAACGTAGAAAAATAAACAAAATATTAAGCCTTTGTTTTAGGACATGCATTACATTAAATAATAGAATATACATGAACTGCAATATGTATGAAACGCAGGTGAAAGGTTTAGGTTATATTCAATCAATTATGGCGTCAATGATGCTTCGTTTACGTTACTCGATTATTTTTTTTTTTGACGGGAAAAATAGAATAGGATTTTATATAAATATAAAATTTGGGAAGATTAGTTACAATCGATTGAATATCTTTAAACATATAATATATCTTTAAACATTAAAAAACGGTAGCTCCTGGCATTTAAAGCTAATTAAAAAAACCGTTAAAATTTACAATAGTTCATTTATATTTTGTCATTTACGAATTAATGAGGATGTCCACTCAGAATTAGAATTGCGTATGTAATTAACCGCATTTTTGTTACATGAAATAATTTACTAAATAGCCATGATGGGCACGACCTTCAAACCTCACATAGGATGTCCACTCCCGTGCTATTAAAATGGTTATAAGCCATACTATTAACTTCTTAACTAATGTTCCACTGAGGACGCACGAAGCAATCGTCCGCAGCTGCGACGGTACCTGTGACCCCACTCGCTGCGGTAGGATGGAACGCAGTAGGGTTTTTGTACCAGTCCGATAACCCATGGTGCTTTTCATTTTAAAAAAAAGATGTTTATATATATGTAAACACCTTCTTTTCAAACAAAATTAAAAAAAAAATTCTAAAGTTTGAACAAGTTTGCGTTGCAGATTCTGTTTGTTTTAATATAATAATAACATTTTTTTTGCATATATCCGAATTATAACTATTGTTTTATTTAAACTAAATGTCTTCACTATAACAGGAAAAAAATTAATATCGAATGATCGTGAGTGTAAACCAAAAAATATTTGAAGGTCGAGTCAATTAACCGATGTAAACAAAGCTTATATGCAGGTTGGCTTAATGAATTATACAACAGTCGCTTCTTAATCAACGAATATCCTTCTGTTTTATACTCGCTAATGTCTTTGACCTAATTTCTATTATGTTATTGTATGTAGCTGAGTATATACAATAATATATTTCATGTTATTATATAATAATAAAAACATTCTGTTTCATTTTAATGTTAATGAATCCTCACAAGTTAATATGTATGCCTATTCCATTATGCCGAAATTTGATAGTGATATAATCTAGAGCTTGGGAAAGGTTAATTTTAATATTATTCTTCTAACAATAATTATTTACCCCAGAATCATTGCGGTAGATCACATCACATCAAATTACGATGATATGACAACAACACACTGAAGACATAATTACAATAAAATGTGATATAAATAAATTCTACATACAAGACAACGTATTTTAAAATTCAATTTGTGTATAACAATACAAACATCTGCCAAGACGTATTAGGGCATATTAATTCGTGTCTAATGATTTCATACAACATTATGACAGCATAATAACAACACGAATATGTTTTAGACGAATTGAAGGTAAAGTACATAATATACATTCATATTGTACTGAATAAATTGTATAAAAAAAACTTCGATACAATAAGAACGTATATTACCTCCCCCTGTTTTCAAACATTTAATTAATTTCAATTAATTAATTAAAATAAAATTTAAAATTTAACGTTTCCAAATAAATTAAACTAATCTTATGTTAAATAATATTAAGGCCCTTACAATTACTCTATTGTTAAACATGTTTTGTATAGAAGGTACCCAAGTAAGCAAGCAATGTACCCATTTGTTATATGTAAGTGAAGGTCGCTTGAATGAGTAATTTTGTATGGTAATAAAAACTTGTAATGTATTCTAAATAATACTGGTTACGAAATATAGAGTCGTTCGTCCTAACGTTTATTTTAAATTAACTTTGCAGACACTACGAAAAAACTACTTTGGAATTAAAATTTCGTACGGCTAACGTAACTACAATTAAAAACGATGATTTATAAAACATAATGATGTTGATAAGATTAAGCTTTACAAAAAATATTTTCTCTAGAACGTTCCAGAATAATCTCGTTGGTTATAAACCAATACTAAACGATAAAAAAAATAATAAATAGTAAGTCAGTTTTAAATGTGGGTCGTATAATTTGTGATAACAATTGAGATACAAATAACAATTCAAGGTTCCAAACTTTAGCTCTTATTTTATCAAATCTTTGAAGTTCATAAGTCGAGTATAAACAAATGGTTCTCAAGAAGAATATATAAATTACGATTTATATCTAGATTTGAAGACTAGATAGTAACTTATCATGTTGTGATTATACATTTATTTATATTATTATTTATTCGTTGAATCTTTTCTAGAATTGTGTCCAATGGTAGCCGTTAATATAGTGCATATCACAAATAATATATCGGTTATTGAAAAGAAGGTCTTATCTTAGTAATGATTGTGATTAAGACCATTAAGTAAACTAAACTTATACAGAATGTACTAGCGTAAGCACAATGTAATATTGAATAATTTGAGTTTCGAAGTAAACAATGTTGGATATTACGGAGCAAACTCTCGAATGTATTTCGTTGTTTCATTGGAATACTTGATGTTCAGCTTTGTCGAGTTTCAAGACAAAAGTGCACAAGGCGAAATGGAGATGAACAAGGTTTTGTTTGAAGTTTTATAAAATGAAGACTTTCAAACATAAACTAAAATATTTTTACATCTCATACAAAATTATAAGAGTGGTTTTTAAAATTATCCAATTTTAAAAGTAACTTTTCAAGTAGAAATACACATTCCTTGAGCATTATACGCAATAGAGTAATTAAAAAATTTAAAAATAAAAATAACTCGGATTATATGCGAGTAAAGCCGTGAAAGATAGTGAGCATATATATTATATACTAAGTACAAATTAATCTATGAGTATCTCCTGTCGCAGTATGTCATATGGCGTGTAATACATAATACTATACTTTAAATTATTCTCAACTAAATTTCTCAACGTATGATTGCCTTTGATAGAACTATTACATGACGTTACTAGATTTCGATTAATCCAGTTTTTCGAGGAGCGATAGGCGAGGAATTTCTACACGTATCTACAGCGTGGTAACCGAATGCAAGATTTGGATAAAAACATTATAAAGAGATCTTTACGACACGTTTTTATTATAATTTACACTTTTTATTCACACGTATTTTTGGCACTGTATTTTATATTGAGGAAAAAACACTACCGTTTCAAAAATCATCATTGGGTAGGTTATTTAATTTTATTATCAGACAATTCACTGAAAATTATCATTAAACTTACTTAAATACATCCCATTCAAATAAAAATAAACAGGTTTAACACGATTTAGTCCAAATGCTTATTGGTAAAGATACTGAGTATCAGAAATAAATTTTAACACAGGACCACTGAACCTAATATACTCGCGTTTATTGAATAACACTAATATGTGGTTTTCGTAAATCGTTATTTATTTCACCTTTTAATTCCACTTTTATAACAATAAATAAATTTATGTCGTGCAGATTTCAAAGAAATAAATATTTAAAATATTTCAATACAGATGAATTAAGTAGAAACGAATGAACATAGTTTCAAATAAAATAGCTCTATTAGATAAGGACAATAATATCGTTAAAGTTATAAATAATTATATCGATTAGAAAGTGGACGGTATCGTTTGACGGTATCACAATGCGAGAAATATGTGCCAATTAATAGTAATGCGAGACTTCAACGGAAATAATCTACAAGTATTGTAGAGCATAGAGCATATAGTTTTTGAGTATATTTCTTAGTATAGTATCAAGCGTAACAAAATTATGTTCTACAATCGCATATAACAGTCTAATGTAAGCGTAATAAATTATTTTACACTTGGTCGCATTGGTACCGTTAATACTAGCTGTGTCCCGCGGTCATGTCAGCTATTCTATCTTTTAAGTTGGATCAAACTGCATATGGTGTGTGAATTTTATTATAATCGGTTAAGTGGTTTAGGAGTCCAATGAGGACAAGCATTGTGACACGAGATTTATATATAGTAAGATTATTATTGTATTTTTATTATTGTCAAATCATTGTCATTTGTAGTTTTAAATGTACATATTTTCATTATATACTTTCGCAAACTTAATCTCTTTACTATTGAATGTATACCATATTTGTAAATGTTTTCTTTAAATGGGCAGGTGTTTCAGAGATATTCTACTTTCGGTTCCAGTTCTTCGCAGCTGCAGTACCGTGATTTATCTCTGTCAGGCATCCACACGTTATAAATGCGATCGTTAATTGACAGCTCTATTTGCTATCAATTACAACACTCATAGGTTACATACACAACACTTAGTCAGCAATCGTTTTGCTGAGATAACAAGTGCATAGAAAATTTTGCTAGAACCGTAGTTCTGTTTAGGTTAAACAACTTTTGAAATTCATCCTTTATATCTAACAAGTTATAAATGTCGAAACAATTAATGCATTTTAAACGTAAACATTGAAAATACATTACCTATAGTTAGAACATCTATAATTATAAAGTGTTCGAGTGAACACTTCAAAGTCACACGTAGTTAATTGCGCATGCACCTTCATTGCCTACATATTTATTCTGCTTCTTATCACAGCATTTTAATCGGCATAGCGAAGCGATGCTAATTAATAACGTTTGTTTATCTGCAGCGGCGTTTCACAGTTTTCGCTCAATAACTGGTATAGGCAGATAAATAGTCACAGCTCAAGGCCGACAACCTCGTATTTTAACGTGGGTAATGGTGGGTTAGCATAGGCCAATATTCGCCATGTGGCCAAGCAAAGCACGCGTATGCCGGCCGTGATCAGACGCAATTGATAAATACAAAGTAGAGATCGTGGTGTGAGGGATATTCGCGGTTGGCTGATAGTGCAAGATACCCGTGTGTGTGGTTTGTGCCCATCATTATGTTTGTGATTGTGTAGTTTATAATACAGGTACCTGTGGAGTGTCGACTACCCAATATACATTCCGATGATTTAAGTGAATAAAAAAATAAAAATAATTTATATTTAAAAGTAATATATTTACATTATATTTCGTAAATTGTATTTTATTAAAAACAATAAATTACTTAATACTTTTTAGTAGTAGGGTCGTTAAAAATATAATGATATTTAAATATATTCAATTGAAATACGTTATTTTAAAATACCTACGCACGAAATCTAAGTTAGTAACTCTTTTATGGTGGTGATAAATCAATCTAAGGTTAATTTATTATCGCGAAACGTCGAACTCGAATGCTTCTCCTTTGTTTCATACAACGAAGTTTTATTTAAATTTATTTAAATTTTTAACTCTCATACAGGTATAACCAAATATTCGTCTCGGTAATCATTGTTCATCAATTAAAAATTTACAATTAAATTTTATTCTTTATTTAAAATTACAGCTACATGTAAACGTTATAAAATTTGAAAGACCGTTGAAAGTGTTTGAAAATGGAAGAAGAGAACGGATTGAATCAGGCGCAGGCGCACAACCTTCTTGGCCAGAAGACGCCGGTACCACAACGACGGAAAGATAATGCTCTCACCCGTACTTTACGCTCATGTAAGTTATATTCAACTACAATAATACTCTATATTATCTATCCAAATTATGTAGGTATAAGTATTTCGTCTACTTTAGCATAAAACAAAACACAACTGACTGACATAGAATGATTGTATTTGGAGTCCTTTTATCAATATGAATGTAGAACTATTTCTATAACCATCATTCTAAAATTATTTACTTACTTAAATAAAAGAGAATTCAAGCTGGAATTTGAATTTTGACTAATATAAAAATTAATTCATGTAAATATAAAAAAAATATAAATTTAAGTATATCTATAAATAAAATCAAGTTACCTATCTAGAACTTGTAACATTAATATAATAGTATTGACGATTTTTTATAGGTATTCTAGTTTTGCCATGTGGATATATAATATGTTTAGGTATAAGTGTTTGGATTTATGATATCTAAGCTCGATGACATCACACGCCGGTCATGTTACAATAATATATCTAATTTTGTTATTGTTCTGATTATCTGGACGCAAAAAATAATTAGCTAAAGTTGTTACAGACATACTTAGAAAATAATTGGCAACCGTTTGATGGATAATATTTTTAAAACCACATTAACCATATCAGTTTGAATTGCATAATGCATAAAAATGTTAACATAATTAAAAACGGTTGTAATTAAATTAAATTTTTGTATTTATCTTATATATTCTATCTAATTAATTATCTGTGAGAAATATTAGAGCCAATAAAATTAATAAGTAATAAATGATTTGGAAAGATTTATGATACAAATCTCCTGAACCAAAGTTTCCATAGTCGCCTGATATAACACAGCGAAGTTGTAGCGTTCTCAAAAGAAAACAAATTTAATTAAACTTGTTTGTATAGAAAAACTTTCAGCTGTTAATAAACTGTATATTGTGTAGCGTACGAATTCTATTAAGAAATAAATGTAGCGATTCATAATTTAAATGAAGTTCATTATTTCATATATTAATATAATATGGTTTTCTTAATATTTGTAGTATTAACTTTATTTTATGCCGAAGATAATTATTAATATTATTTCCCCACGACGCTTAAAGAGGATTGTTATATTATGTTTGACGTGTCTGTCTGTTGCATCATAGCTCCCGAACGGATGAACCCATTTAATTTTTTTTGTAATACTTGTGATTTATTTGGTAGGATGCAAATCGAAAGAAATTGATAGTTGTGGGTGTGAAGTTTTTTTTTTAATTTTCAATTCAATTCATTATTGACGTATAACGTATACTAAAGTATATATAACTATTTTAAAGTCATCAATCATCAATAAATGGTTGTTTTACATTTTTAAAAGTAAGCAATTTCCATTTATATCCTATCACATTAAAAATATGTACGTAATAAACAAATAATAATTGCAATCACGTGTGTAAGTATTGGCAATACTTACACAAGCGGTTATTGACCTTATGAACCACTTGGAAAAACTAAATAAACAAATTCGTTATTTTATTTTAATAAAACACTTATTTTAGTAATGAAATGAATGTATTTCTTTCTAAAATAGAAAATATCATTCAATATTCTAAATCAGACGTTATTTCATGCTTGAAGATATACGTGACTTGATTTTTAAGGATACTTGTATGATAATCTCAATCATAAGGTTGTTTTTGTAAACTTAAAATATGAGTCTAATTTTTCTCGCAAGACATTCCATCGCAACTTAAAATTTGAAATTTAAATTTTAAACCCATACTATTGTTATAAATGCGAAAGTAACTCTGTTCGTCTTTCCATCACGCTAAAACTAATAAACCGATTAGCACGAAATTCGGTACATAGTTATTCTAAAGCCTGGGGAAGGACATAGGCTACGTTTTTTAAATCAACCCCCAAAAGGTCGCGCGTGGAATTGAATTTTTTTATAATTTTGCGCTTTCACGGCCAAACCGCTGAACCGATTGTTATGAAATTTGGTACACATATGGTCTAGAGCCTGAGATAAAACATAGGCTACATTTTTAAATTGAAAAGAGGGTTATAAGAGAGGAAGGGCGGGTCAAAGTTTAAATGCAAGTCAACGCGGACGGAGTCGCTGGCAACAGCTAGTTTAATATAAAAGAGAATTATCATTTACACAGTTATTTATGAAGGCTTTGAAAATGTTATTTTTAGAGTCATTCAAAATGCAATACAAATCATGTGTCATGGATTCCCATACAATTCGTTTTAAACGGTTTAAAATATTC